>JALLAU010001396.1:0-10080 GCA_036939495.1 Thalassiosira hispida | reverse complement strand
GACGAGTGTGTGCCTACTATGTAGGATGATGACCGATGAGGTTAGTGGGCGAGATATCAACCGTTGTGATAAAAACTGCCGATGAGTTTATTGGGCGGGGCTCGACCGTTCTGGTCAAATTTGCCGGCGGGCGACCGGTCGAGCCCAACGCCGCCGGACCGGGAGTTCAACTTCCGGTTGACCCAGGCAGTTAGAAGGCGGGAGTTCCGCCCGGCCCAAAACTCCCGATAGCGGGCGAAATGCCAGTTCAGATGAATCACACAACTTTCTTCTCAACATAACACGTTCAATCACATTGCAGCTTCGTTGAGCCACTCTCTAGAGAATATGATTTCACTTGCCTACAACATAACCGATGATGAATGCCGAAACTATTAATGGACCACTCCAATGGGGGGCCGGGCAGAGACACGCCAAGAGTTGGCAGTGTACGATGGGAAACAAGAACTCACTGGAACGAATTGGACTTAAATGGAGTAGTAAACCTTTTTGACAAACTCACCTCCCCCTCCAATTTATTTCATCGAAGTAGGTGTACAGTGAGGAGTGTATGAGACTTGACGAAGATTTCCGGCGTAGCGGTGGCGCTTGCAAATTCAAGTTCCATTAAAGCTAACCCGATACCAATACAATTCGGTCAAAGAAAGCGTATGATGTACTTTGAGGCAACATTATCCTGGCTGAAACCTGGGATGATTGCAGTTGGTCCCACAAGAGGGACTTTCACTGGTCAAGGGAATTGATATGGATGCAGCAGTCAATGATTGTGTGAGTACTTGTGAGATCACTGTATGTGTCTTTTTATGGGTACTTCTCGAGGAATGTATGTAGTTGAAGCGAATGGAATGCACGCTATGCCAAGATACCTCACGACATCAGCATCTTATCTCTAGAGAGTAGAGGTTCAACAATCATGTCGCTTCCGGTAACTAAAACAGATCTGGATTAGGTACGATAGTGATGTTGTGGAGAGAAAAGGGAGAGTGTCCTCAAAAAATGGCGGGATATTTCCCACGATAAATCTATGAATTCCCATGTTAGAACCTCAATCACCCTTCCTTTCACTCTTTTACTTTTACCACTTTCCCTGATGAACAACACCATAGAAAAGGACGCCACAGCAATGCGTCCTTCGGCGGCACCCAAGCGTGTGGCCGGGGGTCTTGTCCTGAAGGCAAAGAAGAAGAAAAGGCAGACGATTCTACACAATCGTAATAGCGCTACTGCATCAACGTCGTCATCGATGCCATCGGCCCTCCATCAGTCGGGTGTTCCGAGCATTCTAACATCCATCCCTGCTCATGAAGAAATAGCGAGCAGCAGTCAACAATCGAAGAAGTCAGAATATGACGAATTTGAGGATACTGCCGACTTTGATATTGATGTTCCCAGTGATGCTCTAATGTGCATCCAAACATACACTCGCTCGTTGTTGGTCGGTGGCATGTCGGAGACTTGTGCCTATTGCCCGATATTTACACACGAAGGCGATGACGGAAGCCACGATAAGAACTGTAGTGGAGGAAGCAGTAGCAGTAGTACACACGCGGCGCCATTTCTACCCATGCATGTACTGCTGCATCTCCTAAACTCCAACTCTTCAACATCCACCATCACTGATGGAACATCGTCAAGAACACACATTGAACAAGATATCAAACAGCTGGCATCATCCAACAAAATATGCTTACTCCAATTGCATGGAACAGCCATTACTGGCAATGGTGGAGGTAGCCTTGGTTGGAAAGGTGATGGAAATGACGATGAAGATGTGGCGATCATGGAAACATCCGTCTATGTAACCGCGGCGGAGATGGCATTGCAGAGTTACTTCAAAAGCCAATCATCAGAGACATTGCAACATTCATACAAGAAGGACATGACGCGCTCATGGTTTACATCAATGTTTTTACCGTACTTTGCAGGAAGGAAGTGGATTTCATCTGGAGCATTGGATTCCTTCCTTGACGATGTCGTGGCTGATGCCATGGAAAGCAATCGTAGTTCTGATAGTACTTCCATAAGATTTCCATATTCAATGAGTCAAATGAAGGAAATGCTTCAACAATTGGTCCATGCGGGTATATTACTACCAAGACGAGGTGTCGGTCCCAGCGGTGGGGGAGAGGGATATTGGTTCTCCCTCCCAGGTCTTGGCAAGGCTGCCAAATCCATTGTTGACGGACGAAGTAATTTGTTACGACGGTTGCAAAGTTCTCGCTATAAACAGAAGAAACGATCGGTGCTGGAGCATGAAATTGGACGGATCAAATTATTACAGGGGGGTACAATGGCGACGAAGAAGAAGAATTTGGAACAGGCTGGGAAATTTGTCGTGTTAGACATGTTGGCCTTGTACAGGGTTGAGATGATAGATACGGCTTGTAATGGAGAGCAGTTTATTCGATTGGTGGTGGAATGAAAGAGAGGGAAGATAATGGAATGCCTTGACTGCTAAAAAAGTGAAGAACTGTTGCTGTGTGTGTTTATCCATTCTACCGAGGATAACTAAACGAGAGTACCAGGAACAATCTAAATGGTCATGACAGTGGGAAGCGCCTGCTCCACGACCGCAGCTACTGATGGCTGATGTCAAGCAAGTCAACTCCAAGGTTCAGGAAAATGATACTTATCCCTGCCTAAATAAGGGCAATCTTGGTCACTTTCCTCTGAGTCTTTGCTATGATGTGTCTCACTTGAAGTGTGTAGACCAAAGGGGACTCGGCGTTGGTTTATCAATGGAGTGCAATTAAACGTCCACAGTAAGTGTCATTGTATCACAACTGGCTTGGATAAAACAGGAAATCACATCAAAAAAGCCTAGGGCAAGCGCCTGCGTGTGGTGTGTGTGTGTGTGGTGGTGAGGTATGCATGCGGCATGTGGTACATAACTCTTTCGGGGGCGTGACGAACACTATTTTCAAGTGAAAGAAGAATCAATGAAAATTGAGAAGGACTTGTAACAACTTGTACGACACCACTCTTTATATGATTATTCATTGAACTCTGGGCACATCTAACTTTGCGTGAACATCCACTTCAACCGTATCTTTTTCTACACAATCATTTCATGAATCCAACTCATTTGACCATCTCGCTCACCAACTCCCACACTACTTTCTTGCCAATTCCACGGATATGAGGTATCTATTATCATTTTTGCAAACTCCCGAATCACAGACGATTCTTTACTCTTCATCTTGACGATCCTGATTCGCTTTGATAGATTCTATCATCTCATCAGTACACGCATCAACTCCAATTCTTGTTGTTTTGTCGCTATTTGAGGACATTTGAAACATTTTGACAAATAATAATCTTTAATGAACTAAGGTACAACACATAGAATGACGCCCATTTAGGGCGGTGGGAGGCCAAGAGCATCAGCGATTCGATAGGCTTCCCCAAGGTCAATTTCTTCTTGCACGTTGCCACGAACCAGTCTGAATGCCCGTTCTCTGCCCTCATTCCAACGGACGCCCTCTCCTACACGATAATCTGAGCTGTATCGGCTGATATCCACCTCACCGTCCCTCCATCGGTATGTTCCTGGACCATCCTTGAAGCCATTGTTCCACCCGCCTTCATAGACGTCGCCATTTTCAATGTACATCGTGCCGTGACCATGTCGCTTGCAATTCTTCCAGTTGCCGATGTAGACGTCCCCGGTGTTATATTTGGCTTTTCCATGGCCTTCCCGCTTGTCATTTTTCCATTCTCCCTCGTATTCGTTTCCATTGTCTGCAACGAAGACACCATATCCATCTCTTTCTCCTCGGGCATTCAGGTCCCCATCGTAGTTTCCACCAAATCCCTTGGTATTCGATCTACTCTTCGCGTCGTTGTAAATTGAAGCGCCACCGAAGGATTGACCGCCTATAGATTTAGAATCGTCAAAGGTATCCCGATCCTGTGGAAGTCTCGACCGTGATCTGCTTCGTGCACGCAAGGAGGGGGCATTCCCCCCTCCTCCTGATCCGCTCAAGAATGTTCTAGCAAGATCGAGGTTGGATAACTTTGGATCTGCGCTTTTAGGAGGTGAAGTAGCCGCTGATTTTTTAGAGTCTCCAGTGGAATCCCTGTCATCTTCATGGAACGATCTTGATTCCCGCCTTCCGGTGCTCCGTGCCCGGCCTGCACTCCTAGCCCTTCCAGACGCATACTTGGTCAAGTCTCTTAACGTCGAAGATGCAGACGATCGATCAATTTTGGACCCAGAGTCGAGGTCAGTCAATTCCGAAGTGATGGTCATGTTTTCAATATCCACAGCTAGCTCCTTTTTACTTCCCAGGCTTTGGTCCTTGCTATGATCTTCAGACCTGTTGGTGTATGTGCTTGTGATACCAGCCCTAGTGCGTCGAGAAGTATATGCCTTGTTTTCGTCTATTGCTGACTTGCTCCCACTCACTGTAGTATTGTTGTAGCTATTGCTAGTGAACGTCGAGTCCTTGCTTCGATATTGACTCCGTGGCTCGGGTATTGAATACGCAGAGCTTCGTGACTCTGTACGTGTCAGTGCTCGCGAGCTATGTTCACTTTGACTACCGACCATGCCTCGTGAGGCATGGACCTCCCGTGCAGTGGCCAGGCCAGCCATTAGACTATCAATCTTTGCCTCATATTCCTCCCTCGCTTGAGACATGCTTTTTGTCATGGCATCAATTGTCGCCTGTGCGTGGCCAAAGTCCTCCTCCAAATTCTCAATACGCCTGCTTGCCTCCTCCTTGTCCACAAGCAACTTTTGAAGAGCATTTTTTGCATCCCCAATGGCCGTTTCTGCCTGATTGATTTCCTGTTCGAGGCTAGACACCTTTTCCAGCGCTTCCTTCTTTTCCATATTTTGCACTATCATGGAGTGATTGAGCTCATCATTCTCTTCCTGTACCTTGAACATTTTCGTCTCCTGCTCCTTTTTACTGGAAGTAAACTGCTTTCGAAGCTGTTCTGTAGCCTGATCAGCCTTTGACCGCTCGTTCTTAAGGTCCTGAATACGAGCATCGGCAACCTTTTTCTCCTCCAGGAGTGTTTCAATGGCAGCCTTGGCATCGTCAATGGCACCATCAGCATCGGACACTTCCTCTTCCAGACCACGAATCTTATCCATTGCCTCCTTCTTGGCCGAGGAGAGATCCAGGATATTTTGTTCCATTTCATCGTTCTCGTGATTAAGACGTGCAATCTTGTCCTCAAAGCTCTTTCTCTGGCCATCCAATTCTTGAAGCAAATTATCGATGTTAACCTCACGATCCGCTAAGTCGTTTTCTACCTGGTTCAAAGTTTCATTTAGCTCCTTCCGTTCTGCCATGAGCTTATCGATCACCTGTGAGAAATTTGCCTATTTTCATTGAGGGCGAAGAGGATCACCATTACGTAAGACATCGTAGGCATGATTCACGCCACAACATTGATCTCTTGGCCAACCACTTACCGTTTGCTCATCTACCTTGGCCTCGTGTTCCTCCCGTTCAATGTTGAGCTGTTCCTTAATTTTCTGCAACGCATCATTGGCATCATCACGATCTGCCTCCAAGTTACGGACCTGGATGGTAAGCATCTGTTTATCCCTCGTCAACCCATCATTCTCATCGTGGACAGCATTTAACTCGGATTCCAGCGACTGTATCTTGCGATCCAATTCTTCCGTGGTATTGTCTAAATCCATCTCAAGTTTTTCGATCCGTCGTTCGTATGCGAATTTATTTGCAGACAGTTCTGTTCCTGTTGCCTTCAAGGCGCTCTTACATTTTTCATGTTCGTCTGTCAAGGCATGCAACTGATCCTCGGTGTCTGCCTTTTCATTTGTCAGACTATCAATCTTATCCAGATATTTCATCTTGAATATACATCATTCAACACATAGTGTTAGGTCAGTCATAAGATAGCAAAAAGTGCGCATAAGATCAGTTCTTGGTAATCTGAACACAACTCACCGTCATAGAATCTATTTTCGATTCATAATCCCGAATGCAGGCATCAATCTCCTCTTGGAACTTGCCAGCCTTGGTCTCTGCCTCTTCCTTGTCTGCGGTGAGCAACTCAATTTTATCATCCGCACGGCGTTTTTCCAACCCCGCCTTTCGTAGCTGCGATTGAAGTTCGGTAACTTCCTCCGCCTTGGCATATGCCTCATCCTTGGCCTCGTTCATTTTCATCATTAAGTTCTCCATGACGTGCTCATATTCTGAGTAATACAACAAAAGGTGGGTGAATAAGAAGGCATCAAACGAAATGCAATCACAGACACAAAACAGCAAAAAAAGCTTAGGGTAACTCACCCTCCTTAGAATCCTCCGTCTGCTTCTTGGCCACCTCCAAAAGAGTGTTCCCCGCCTCCACCTCCTCATCCAGTCTACGCACGCGATACTCCGCCGAACGCTTTTGCGATCGTTCCTCTTCCAATTCCTTCTTCATCCCCTCATTCTCTTCGAGGATATCCCCAATTTCCTTCATGTGTTCCTCCTTCTGACCTTGTAGCTCTGTCCTCATGCGATCAAAGCGTCCCTCATACTTTTCACGTATCGATTGTTGTTCCTTCTCGGCCTGATCCAACATCCCCTCCTTGACTTCCAATTCCTGTTCGAGCTTACGCACAGTTGACTCGGCCACGTCATTTTGATACAGTGCATCACGTGACTCCTTCTTCTTGGCATCCAGGTCACGTTGTATTTTTTCCAATTGTCCCTCATACTCCTCCTTCTGCGCCAACGTCTCCTCCCTTGCAGCATCCATCCGCGATGAAAAGTCGTCACGGACCGCCGCCATATTCTTCTCCATGGCCTCGACAGTCTCTTGCAAATCGGCCGTCTCCCCCTCGAGCACCTCGCACTCCTTCTTGGCATCGTCCAATTCGTTCTGTAAGTGGAGTGCTCTATCGCGCTGTCCATTGCTCTCGCTGGTCATGCCGTTTAATTGATTTTCATACTTTCCCTGTGTGCGTTCAATCTCGCCATTCAAGTCAGAGACTCGAGATTCGTATTCCTCCCTCATGGCGTCCATATCCATGCGGACCTCCTTGAGCTCCCCATCCAGTTGACGTACTGTCCGTTCGGCACGATCTGCCCTGTCTACTAAATCTTCCCGCTCCTCTTGCAATTCATCCCGCTCGGCCTGTAAATCGTCCATATCTTGTCCCGTTTCGGATTGCAGTGATTCTAATCTAGATTTGAGTTCGGATATTGCCGCCTCGTAGGATCGTGCTGCTGCTTCCGAATCTTTCATAGCAGGGAATAAAGGGTAAATCAATCATGTGAGAGATGCACGTACCCATGATAGAGGCAGAAGTGAAAGGGAAAAACAAAATGCATTTTTGGAATCACCATGAATGAATCATCTCTTGCACAGTACTTAATGCATATTCCAAAATGCAACAAATAAATAATCAGACTTACCTTCTTGCTGGCCCTCCAGCTCAGATTCAAGATTGTCAATCTGTGCCTTTTGCTGATCCACCACATTCCTCTCCATACTAAATTTATGCTGCAATTCCTCCAACTCGGTAACTAATCTCACTTCCGTATGTTTCAATTTCTTGGAAGTCTCTTCATTTGACATCGTCCCCTCCAACCTCGCACGCTCGGCATCCCTCCGTGCCAACGTCAATTCCTCGTGCAAAGTTTTATTCTCGCTTTCCACAGAGTCCTTTTCCTCTTGCAACTCATCGACTTCCGTGGCATACTTGGACATTTCGGCAGTCAATCGTGATATTTCGGAAACGAGCGCTTCTCTCATGGCAGTCGTCTGCGCCTCACTCTCCGCAAGGGCATGATCCGATTCCTTCTTCATACTCTCAATAGAGGTGATTTCAGAAGCACACTTTTCGAATGACACACTCTGCGTTTCCATCATGGATCGTACCTCCTCATTCTCCGTTTCCATTTCGACCATCTTACTGTTCATGCTGCATATCTCATCCATGGCATCTTTGTATTGTCGATTGAGACTGGAGATGGTATCATCGGCCGAGGCCTTGTGTTTGGATAATTTGGCATATTCATCTTGGATTGTTAATACGAGGACGGATAATTCCTCGGCTGAGGCATTTTCGAGCATGGGATTGGTTTTCTTTTTGGCTGCACTGGCACCGCCGATGCTGCCTGCGGAGCCGGAGCGGGGGGCCGGGGGTATGGCGGCACCGCCGTTGGGTCTTCCTGGCATGGGCATGATTTTGGGAGGTGGTGGCACTAGCATTTCCCCATTGCAATGGCAATGGATTGCAATGGTTCAAAGTTCAATGGGTAGCTGATGCTGATGAATGATGAACTGCATTTGCAAGCATTATTTTTTGCTTGATGCACAAAAAAATGATGTTCGTGTTTCATGTTGTGTCACAGGTGGTTCAGCGTGGCTCGGGCCGCGGGCCAGAGGATTTTTGGTGTCTTTCCAGCGCGGGGCTGATAGTTGATGCGATCTGAATCTGCTCGGGCCTCTCTCGAGAAGTACTAATTCCAAATAATATGTAGGAATTCAATCCAGCCACCCTCCCGCCAAAAGTTGCCCCCAGCCAGGACACTAACCGTGGTTATCACCTATCGTCGTGACTCGCGTCTGGTGGTTCGTTTTATTCAATTACGATTTGAAGGTTCTTTTTGTTGTTACAGGCTCGCACCTTTCATTGGGCCTGCCTTTTTGAGAGCAAGCAGTACGATACACAATTCGTGATGGAACAAAAATCCAGGTGTAGATGTGACGTCATGTCTTCTCTTTGCTCTGCAGGCCTTTCAACATAATCTACTCAAAAAGAGTAGCAGGGTACCAGGGTAGTGATAGCCCATACATCATGAGAACGGGAGATGAGAGTATCTATTGGTTCCAAATCAGTTATATTATTTGAGAATGATTGCGTTTTGACAGAGTCCATGCTCTCCTCTCTTTGAAACTCATGTGCAGTACTCTGCATGTGGGAAAACAGTACACAATGGTATCATGCTTAATCTTAATTCAGTTTACGTTGCCATTGAACCATCAGCTTTTGTGGTACCTATTTGAGCTTCAGAGAGCTTCAAGCAGTACGCAATTCTATATTGTGGAGGATAGGTTTAGATGTAGATGTGCTGTCTTCTCTTTGCTCTGTCGGCCATTCAGCAGAGCACACGCAAGAGTGGCATGGCAAGCAGGAATGCCCCATATATCATGGGAGATGGGAGTATCCCTTGGTCGCAAATCACGTATATTCTTTGAGAATAATTGCTTTCTTCTAATAGAATGATGATGCCCATATCAATTAGAGTTCATGTTCTCCTCTCTGTGAAACTCATGAGTAGTACTCTCATGTGGGAAAACAGTACATTCACAATGGTATCATACTAATTGTTTTTCACTATATCCATTGAACTAACAACTTGTGTGGTACTTGAGCTTGAGAGAGCTTTAAAAGTCGGGTAAGATCAGCAGGAGAGGAGATACTTGTATCATTATAACTCTGTGTTTAGGTTAAACTAAACAAGCAGTATATGCACCCATGATGATAAAATTTCATTGGGGGTGCTATCTTCCCTTCGCTCTGCAGGTCATTCAACAGCCCATGCAAGAGTAGCAGGGTGCCAATGAAGTGCAGTAATACCACATACATCATGGGAGATGGGAGTATCCCTCGGTCACAAATCACTTGCGTTCTTTGAGAAAGATTATTCATCCTATCATTGAATTCTAATGGCGCAGAAGTCCTTATGAGGCTGTAAGGATCCATCTTTTTGTTTGTGAGTTTTTGACGGATAAGAGTAGAAAGTGCAGAAAGCTGAGCTCATGCTTTACATTGCCAAGACAACAACCATGGATAAATGATTCGCTCACGAAATAATCTTGTGTGAATACTTGCTTCTATCCTGCCATAGAATTGTATGTTCAGTAGCATTGAGAGTTTATGTTCTCCTCCCTGTGAAAGTTTTGAGCAGCACTCTGCGCTGGAAAACAATACGACAATTGTCAACATTTTTAGGTTAGCCTTTTTGGTGTCTAAGCTCCTTGTCAAGAATCGGCTAGTAATTACGAAATTTGATTCCTTATTCTTTATTATTGACTAAATAGATAGTAATTACGAAATTTGATTCCTTATTCTTTATTATTAACTAAATAAACTTTAAG
>JALLAU010001395.1:0-10049 GCA_036939495.1 Thalassiosira hispida | reverse complement strand
TCTCGATCGAAACTCCATCGATAACGACTGTTATGTTACCTTGGCAGATTCTTTGGCCCACAACACCATGCTTCGAACGTTGAACCTTTTCGGAAACAATGGCATCACCAATAAAGGATGTTCGGCCTTGTTGAAACTTGTTTGTAACAGCTCGAGCGTCAAAGATGTGATGGAGTCCAATCATACTCTTGAGGGTGTAGGCTGCTTATCTGCTGGTCGTATAAAGGCAATGGATCGTGCTTTGGGAGTCGATGATGCCAATCTCTTTCGTGCGTCCCTACGTTTGAACAAGACAAGCAACAAACAGTTGGTGAAGAGGAGCAAGATCATGTGGAGCCATGCCAGGGGAAAGCTCAATCTTGGAGACTACTCCATCGCCGATTCAGGCGCTATGCCACGCATTCTATCGTGGTTTGGGGATGACTCGAACGATACTAACACCAATCTCATTCAGTATCACGACCCACCTTTTCCCAAGGCACAGATTGATACCATTAGGCTCCATTCGATCTTCCGCATTCTTCAGTCTAGACCTGAACTGTGCCATAAGAAAGTGCACGAAGACAAGAAGTGAAGAGTTTATGCCTCCTAACGATCATGAGGCATGTCTAAAGGAGCTGATGCGTTGCCGAGCTGATGCTAAACGCAAGGCAGATGAGATAGAAGACCTCCGTGACGAGATTAAGGCGCTCCGTGATGAGAATACGCATCTTAAGTCTTAAGGCGTGCTGGGAGGCAGGAACGGTGCCTTGACGAATGATACTAGGGAGGCAGGACCGGTGCCCTGCTAGAGAGTGGGGCAGCTCATCTGACTGGTTGTTACCCGAGAGTGACTAGTAATGGCATACTCACAAGAGGTGGATTCACAATGCAGCTATGACCAGAAAGGGGCTGATCGTGGAGAAAGATGCACCTTACGTTGGAATAAAATAGGATACCAAATACGTGGATAGTCACATATTTCGCCACTGCGTTTCTATCAATGTCTAAGGCTAGGAATGATGCACATTGTTCGGTCAGGTCTGACCTATGCAGCTGAAATAATCGTAATTGTTCGAAGTACAAGTACTTGTACTTAAGATAGGAATAGACCAATCCAAGGATTAAAATGCATTATGCTCAAATCTAAGGATACTCCTAGTACATGGAAGGGAGTCGTCTTGAAAGGATGTGCTAAGACGAGCAAACGAGATGATATCAAATGTGGCCACGTCTCATCATCTATTATCTGTTGTAAATAAAAATAAGTATATCTGATGATCATGTTAGTGTTGATGATGTTTCGTCAATATCTAGACAAGAAAATTATTAGGGCCGATCAAGACATTACCTTGGGCCATCTTCGATCTGAATCTAAATCCACTTCTATGCTACGAAAGCAAACCAATTGCCTTGAAAATGGTAATAATTAAGATCTGCCTCAATCAGGCTCATCTCTTGATTTCAAAATCAAGATGCCATAAAACTCTCATGGCGTTGCTTGTCGTGTCTTCTAGTTTTTATTCCAGATGCCTCCGAAGTAGGCTTGTGCTCTTGATTTTGTTGTAAGATGTCAGAAACTTCTCAGTGATATGAGTGGTGCGAGGCCATCGAAGAATCTGATTTGGTGGTATTTCAGTTGCTAGACAATCACACTCTGTCAGAATAGTACTCACCGCAATCCTTGTAACCGGACATGGCACTGTTATTTCTCATGTATCATTAGTTAATTCATTTGTCATGTCTGGTGGTGTTGGGCTTTTCATGATAGAATATTCCCTCAATAATTGGTGTTGCATGATCCACTCATATCTTTCTTTATGTATCTCTCTCTCCTGTTGGTGCAATTCATTCTTTTCAGCTAGCGCATCATCCGCAAAATGCGGTGAGGAGTGGTAAGAAGTCTTGTTGCTGTCATCGCATTCTAAATATTGCTGACATCATAAGTTATCGAGGCTATTCATCCTTCAGATATTAACTTTAGGTTTGAACAACAACAACTGGCATCCGACAAGGAACACACACTAATAAACAAAGAACGCCAAGAACAATTGAAGCCCACCAATAATTTGAGAATACTTCGAAGAAAAATATTTGCTGAGAAACACGATATTGTGAAAACTAGTGCCACAACTTTCACTCTCTTTGATGGCAATGCCCGATGCTCAGTCCACTGTGTTATGATCGGTCCAACCACCTTTGAATTCACGAACCACTTGTAAATTATTTCAGATGAACAGAGGAATGCAAATGATGAGAGCAGAATAAATGGTGTGGTTGGTAGCCCTGCAAATTATTTCGGAAGAGTATGGGGCATATGGTATGTTAATTATGTACACATTCATAATAGTAGCTTTCTCAGATAGCATGCCCCTAAACTTACCTGGTAGAATTATCCCGAGACCGCCTAAGCCAAGTGATATTATTCCTACTGTGAACGCTCGGACTGGAAGTGAACGATGAGGTTGACGAACAAGCTCATTTGGCTCTCCAATGCTGCGCCTCATTCAGGTGACAATAAAATATTTCAGTTTCCCGCTAGATCAGATACTAATTCCTGCGAAGATTGATACACAGATAGGAGTGGGTCAGTAACATTATTTTATGTCTGATACAGCAAGAGCTTGTAGAGAATGGCAAGTTAGTACAAGAAGTGCTAGACTGTTAGACGGTGTTGCATAGAGACTTGTGAACCGATGGCCTATAATTTGCTTCAAACTAGGTTCCAAGTTCCACGAAGTTCTAACATTTTGTGGCTTCGATGGGTTCTAGGTAGATGTTGCACATACCAGTTATTACTGCCGTCGATGGTAAGCAATGACTTTGGTTGTTTGAACCTGTCCAGTATGCCAAAATTTAACTTGTGCTCGTGCTTTAGAGAGTTGGCGAATTATCAACCGGAAGCTCGACTTCATTGGAAAATGTTTTCTGTTGGGTGATTTTGTTGTACCAACGATCAATATTGAATGGAGTGAATACAAACAAATTCACTGAACGACTCGCCACTGGTGACTCAATGCTGAGTACAAATTTACCCTATTCTAATTTAGAAGTCAGTTACCCAAGAGCTATCATCATTCAACCAATGAATAATTGTTCGTATTTTGAATATCGTTTGATCAAAGAAGGAACTTTTGGAAGGATTACTCGTCCTAGACTTTGAATTGGGTGCTGTACGTGGTTGGAGTGGTCGGTTCATTAGGTGCCTGGTCGCCTTTGTCTTTGCCGCGTCCGAGAGACTGATGTGGTGATCCCGTAGGGCTGAGCGTTGGTTTAGTTGGTGCCTGGCCGCCTTCGCCGCCTCCGGAAGACTTATTTGGTGACACGGTGGGGATGATCGTTGGTGATAAGGTTGGGCTCAATGTCCTGGGGTTAATATGTGGGAAAATAATCAATGCATCGTTAGTAAATCATAGGTGTAACTATACACAAAATAGAATACTGAGTGGTGAAAGCAACTTACGGGCTTAGCGAAGGTGAGACTGTCGGGGGAAACCCTTTGTATTCACGTTTTTTAGCGGGAGGTGGAGTAGGAGTGGACTGCAACGAACGCATTGGCGTCAGTCAATCAAATAGAAGAGATATAAGGTGCATCCAGATGATGATATAATCCAAGGGTAGAAACTCTACTCACCTCACCCTTAGCCGCAGGAGGTTGACGCAAAGAGGGATTCGTCTGCAATACGCGCACGGACAACACCAGTCAAAGATGAAACAGCATTCGTATGGTGTCATTCAGAGGGTATAAATTACTCACCCGACCCTTCGCCACCTTGTTCTGAATGTCAAAATCGCCATCACTCTCGAGCAAGATATTTTGCTTCTCCAGTGAATCAGGTTTTGCTCCGCGGACAATCGTGTGATCCTCCTCAAGGGCTGTGGTTAAAACCACAGCAAAGGCGGCAAATACCACTATCGTCTTCTTCATGTTTTGGAAAGTGGTGGCTGCTGCTTTTGTTGTAAAATTGTAAGGATTGTTTCTAGAGGTCGGGTGTTGTATTGTTGGTTGGTCACCAGTTGTCACTTAGGAATAACTTTCTAGATATTTAGTCAGTAACGGCATCGTACCTAGAAGAGAGTAGAGAGGTACCTATCGTAGCCTATTAGCGTACCGAGTCTCTCATAACATTGACGCCTCAGAGAGTTTGGATCTCACTAGATACTAAACTTGTTTCTAACATTAAATGTTTCCTCTATTTATCATCAAGGGCTGCAACACCAGGCAAGACCTTACCCTCCAACAACTCCAACGATGCACCACCTCCCGTACTCACGAAAGTAACCTTCGGCAATTTGGCAACACACACAACATGCACGTTAGAGGATGCATTACTCAAATAATGCAGAAATACAAAAAAATCATAAGCATACCTTATCCTCCATATCCCACTTGGCAGCTGCCGTGGCCGAGTCACCTCCGCCAATAATACCGACATTACCTGCAGCAGTGGTTTCTGCCACTGCTTCCAACAGTGCCTTGGTACCTTTGGCAACACAAAAAATGCATATGTAAGTGCATTGTATGCAGAAATACAAAACATTCACATATATGCCAAATAAATAATACGTCTTCGCCCGTAAAACACTCACCCTTGCTGAAGTTATCGAATTCGAATACTCCCGCTGGGCCATTCCAGATTACTGTGGCCGAGGCAAGGACGACAGTGCGGAATCTCTCCATAGATTTTGGGCCGCAATCCATACCTTAAAGAGGTGTTTGTTTCGGGGTAGGTTAATGGGATTACGAAATTGAGCAAACAAAACATTAATGTTAGAGGAACGGCACAATGCAACGAAACAAGTTGCACCTCTATAACATATAAATACATTCATAAACGTTCAAGAAGAAAAACTCACCCTCCCATCCATCTGGAATGCCCTCCTCCTGGGTAACCATCTTAATATCCTGATCATTCTTAAAATCCTGTCCACACGCCCAATCACACGGCAATATAATATTACATCCTTTCTTCTTTGCCTTTTCCAACAATCCAGGAGCCAACTCCGCGCCCTTCTTGTCAAACAACGATTTCCCAATCTCCATCCCAAAGCACGTCTTCAAAAAGGTGTACGCCATACCACCACAGATGATAATGTTATCGGATACATCGATCAGGTTGTCAATGACCAATACCTTATCGGAGATTTTGGCCCCGCCAACAATAGAGGTCAATGGAGTCCTTTTCAGTTTAGGATCGAGGACCTTGGAAAACGCCTCGAGTTCCTTGGCTACCAATAGGCCAGATACGCAGGGTACCTTCCCCTGCATCCCCACCATGGACGAGTGGGCGCGATGTGCCGTACCGAAAGCATCGCACACGTAAATATCACCCAACTTGGACAACGAATCGCGGAATTTGGCCACATCCGCATCCGATGGCGTGACCTTGTTTCCGTCTGCGTCCTTCCCCTTCCCCTCCTCCTCGGCGTAGAAACGCATATTTTCCAAAACGAAGATGCTTCCCGTGGCAGGATCGGCACATGCCTTTTCGATATCAGCGCCGACACAATCGGTCAAAAAGGTTACGGGCTTGCCCATGAGCTCGCCAAGCTTGTCGGCGACGGGTTTGAGGGTGAACTTTGCGTTTTTCTGTCCATCCGGTCTGCCGAGATGGCTCATTAACACGATACTTTTGGCACCGCCATCGAGGACCTTTTGGATGGTGGGCATGGCGCCGACGATGCGTTGGGTGTTGGTGATGTTCCCTTCCTTGTCCTGGGGGACGTTGAAGTCGACTCTGTGATATTATTATTTCGGCGCAATGATGATGAGATGAGAACATTAACACGACAACAATAACTTGGGATAAAAGGAGAGATCTATTGGACAGGTTCTGTCGGATCAGAGGTTTCTAACTCACCGTATGAGCACACGCTGGCCGCTGAAGTCGACATCGTTGACGGTCTTTTTAGAGAGCTTCATTCTTGCTGATAATCCTTTGGTTGGTATGATTTAGGTTGAATGAATTCAGTTGAATTGAGTACTTCTGTAGATTGATTATCGTATCGTACAGTGGTGCAGCGCGCATGAGTGCAGGTTGCCCAGGTTGAAAGATTGCCATTGCCGATGCCGGATCTTCAAATCAACGCCGGAATAGTTACAACAAACTATACCCGCCCCCCAATTCATATTAGGTTACCCCCCTCCGGAGCCGAGAGGTTCAATCTGTTTATCATAGGAAGCATCACAGAATTATTTCCGCCATTTATTTCAGTTGTACACCCCGAAGCCAAGCTTAACCGAAATATATACTCCTGGGGGGTATAATTCGTGGTTTTAACCTACGCAATCAAAGATCTGATATCTTTAGCTTCACGTAGGAATAGTACGCAATTCAACTCCCTAACCTCCAATAAAGAGGAGAAAAGAAGATCATGAAAGATACGATAATATGGTAGCGACGCAACTACAACTACGATACATCTACATAACCCTGAACTCGACAATGGCAATGGCGCTCTCATCCACCGCAGTAGCCGCTACGCTCGCCCGGCGATGCTTCTCCTCTACCCTCGCTCGTGCGGGAAGTTTGAACAGCAGCTGCGGGTATTCCAACGTAAATAATACTGCCATCACAAATAAAAACACATCATGTAGTAAATATAATTATACCATGAACCACAGCAACAGAAGCAACGGCAACATTGGCACGATCCGTTCCTTCTCCATGATGCCCCCTCCTCCAGCAGCAGCACCTCCCGGTAGCACCATCCAACCCCCCACATCCCTAACACCCGAGGCAGGCCTAGGCGCACAAGATGCCATGAAACTCTTCATCCAACACGGACTCGGCAAACAAAAGCTACAACAAATAGCCGCGGACAAACCCAACTCGCCATTGGTCGACCGATGGCAAAAGATGGTAATGACCTACCTCGAAACGCAGTGTCACGTCATTGCCTTACTGGGGTACAGGCCGGACGAGCAGGGCATCTCTCAGTACACCCAACATTTATCGCAGGCGCTTCAGCTGTCATCTCCGGATATTCAGGAAAAGCTTCGTGTGGCAGGACGTGACACCTATCGAATGGTACTGGGTGCAGCGTTTGATATGCCCAATCTCATGGAAGAACAAAACCAAAAGGGCGAATTGAGCGTAGTGGATGCACGGAACATCATGCACAAGGTATCACTACGAATGCAATCTCCAGAGGTATTGGAAAAGGTGGCAAAAAAATGCAGTGTATCAGTAGCAATGAATGATAGTCCCGAGGCCCAACAAATTGAAATGGCACATAAGCATACCATGGTGCAAGAGGTGATGGTCAAGGATGTATATTTGACGACTGATAATAAAGAAGGTACTTTGGTAAAGGAATGTGGATTTGGAGATGGGGAAGATGGATATGTGAGGATGCAAAGTGCCATGGCGGAACATCAGGGTGATCGGTTGATTACGCAGTATGTGGGTGCGGCGATGATGAAGCTTTTGGAGAGTGCGGGGATTGATATGGGGGCGTTGCAGAAGCAGGCGCAGGCACAACATCAGCAGCAGGGTAGTTAGTTCATCATAAAATGACAGGAGGTTTTGTTCAATATTGTGAGGTCGATTGAGGGGCCATGTTGCAAAACACTCTCAATGATATATAATTCAAGTTACAGTTCTGAGTGCTCATCGAAAGACTCCACTTTGTCTCATTATTTCATTTCTGATGGAGCAGCCTGGAGACAACCACACATAGAGTGAAGTGCTTATTTAGCTTGAGTAGTACATCGGTCCCTCTTGCCTTTTGTGATTTTGTGGTTTCATCTTTCGCCTCTATGATAACATACCTAATATTATGTGTCACTTGAAAGCTAGACATTAATTTCTGTTATTAATAAGGTATGAAATAACATAAGGCCTCCCGTCAAATGCCTTCATGAACCGTTCGGAAGAAATTCACCAACGACTTTAGCAACATCAAGGGAGCAATACAGCCTCAACATACATGTTTCAGAGCTCTGCCCCCCTACAAGGCCTACAACGTGGGTTCCAAAATGACCAAAGCAAGTTGACATGGCTAGATCTCGATAAAATTATTAGGGCTGATCAGGTCACGACTTGGGCTATTAATGCTTTTACGGTCGCGGATGGGGAAAAGACGAGTTTCGATAATACAACTAAATAGTTAGTCGTAGAAGAGCTAAGATACGATGATGGAAAGTGATGGATTGACAAATTGGGACACAAACTGATGGAAAGGGATTTCGAGTGGGCGGCGAGGCCAGCTCGAACGGGACATTTTCATTCTTGCGAAGGCGCAATCTTCTTTCACCCAAATCTACTCTTCAAGATGGCGAACTTCGATCAAGCTGCCGAGCTCAACCTGCTGATAATGTCAGACGACGACGACTTGCGTGTATTCAAGTCTCTCGGTCCCGAATTGGCGCAATTGGTTCTTCGCCTCAAGCACAACGATCCTGCAGTCACAGATCTTGAGCTGGATGCTGTTGGTGATCTTAATGAGAGCGCGTCAAGGCGTCTAGGATATATTCTTGGACAAAACACACAAGTGAAAGATCTGTGGATTTGGTCTTGCAATTTGGACGTTGTAGGGCTCTGCACGAGAATCCAAGGTAACCGACACATTCAGACGCTTTACTTCAACGGAATCGACCTTCAAGTCGAGGAAAAGATGATTAGTTTAGCTCCATTTCTACTCGGCAATCCAAGCCTCAAAGACATCACCCTCTGGAGATGCAACATCGGGCCTGCAAGCATCAACATCCTGTTAAATGCCATATCCAATCGCTCAAACGATACACTAGATAGTCTTGATCTAAGTAACAACAATCTCGGCGATATGGACTTGGACCAGCTCGTTACTGCATTAATCAAGTGCAGAAACTTGCGAACGCTTTGGTTAAATTACAATGGAATCGGACTGCGGGGTTGTACTTCGCTTGCAAAGCTACTGGGAAATGAAGAGTCGAACCTCACATGTTTGTATCTTGATGGAAACTCCGTCGATGACGACTGTGCTATTACTTTGGCTGATTCTTTGGCCCGCAACACAAGGCTTCATATATTGAATCTACGCGCGAAAACAATGGCATCACCAATAAAGGATGGTCGGCCATGCTGAAACTTGTTTGTAATAGCTCGAGCGTCAAAGATGTGATGGAGTCCAATCATACCCTGAATGATGTAGGTTACTTATCTGCTGATTATACGAAGGCAATGGATCGTGCGTTGGGAGTCGATAATGACAATCTCTTTCGTGCGTGCTTACGTTTGAACGAAACAAGTAACAAAAAGATGTTCAAGACGAGGAGCAAGATCATTTGGAGCCATGCCAGGGGAAAGCTCAATATTGGAGGATCATCCATCGTTACAGGTGTCATGCCACGCATTATATCGTGGTTTGGGAATGACTCAAACGAGACTAACGCCAATCTCATCCAGTATCACAGCCCGCCCCTTCTCAAGGCGAAGATTGATTCCATTAGGTTGGATTCGATCTACCGCATTCTTCAGTCCAGACCTGAACTGTGTAACAAGAAAGTTCACGGGGACAAGCATAGTAAACAGTCCATCCCTAATAATCATGAGGCGTACCAAAAGGAGCTGATGCATTGCCAAGCTGGTGACAAAAGCAAGGCAGACGAGATCGGAGACCTCTGTGATGAGAATAAGCGTCTCCTTCGTGTCCAGAATAGGGAGCTTCGTGCTGAGATTAAGCGTCTCAAGGCAATGCTGGGAGGCAGGAACGTGCCTTGACGAATGATGCTAGAGAGTGGGACAACTAATCTGACATTGTGGGTACCAAGAGTGACTAGTAAGGGAATGCAGGTGGATTCTGGGAGAACATTGAATGCAGCAACTTCTACCTGAGGGTAGGAATGATGCTATCATATCCGTAGATATACTGCATTATTAGGCCCAATCAGGAAATAATCGTAATGGTGCATTCCAAGTACATGAGATATGAGTAGAGACTATTTCATTGAGATGCGCGAGAAGAGGTTAAATTAAAAACCACTTTTTTGTGCTTCGTTCTCGGGCTACATCCAGCCGAATTTAGCAAAAAAAACACACATCGACGACAAATCGGAGCCCTGTCGAGGGCTAAAGACGAACAAAGAG
>JALLAU010001394.1:0-10060 GCA_036939495.1 Thalassiosira hispida | reverse complement strand
CCAAAAAAAAAAAAAGTCCACGACCGGCCGGCCCTCTAACAGGTCACCAATTTTATTAGAACAGAACCGACGACGCAATTTCTTTTCACACGCCGCCACATCACTATCGTATCTGCCGCCACCCCTGCGCCAGCGCCAGCCACAGCAGACACAACAACAGCAACAGCATTGCCACATCACAACATACCAGACCCACCACCTTCTTCTCCCATAACAATGATGTACACAAACGAATGTTCCTCTCGCATAAAACAATGCATCGAACCTCATCATAATATTATCTCATTTTCATCTCGAGACCATGGATCGATCAAGCAACGGCAAACGCAAGTCCGCCGGAGAAGCAGCCGCGGCGGCACACTATCGCCACTACGCAACAGTTGTGCCACCAAGATTTATTAGCTGTAAGATGATGAGAATGAGCGATGCTCCTCCTCGAGCAGTAACCCCATCATCGCCACGGCCAGAAGGGCCGGCAGAAGAAGCTTGCTTCGCATCATTGCCGCGAGAGCTATTCTGCAATATCGTCGCATACCTCGGCCCTACATCTTCCTCGCTTTGTACTCTCAGCCAGGTTACTCGCGATCACGAAGCCATCATGAGATCTATCGGAGATGTGATGCTCCATCGAGCGAAGTTACGATTTCGTACGCCTCTCCCACCCAAAAATGATGGCGAATCATCCATCTCGCTATTCGTTCGGCACGCGCGGGCGTCCAAGGCCATGCATGACAAACTGGAAGTATTGAATCAAGTCTTGAAGAAAGACTTCCCTGTCATCAGTACTCTGTCTCTTGATGGTACCAACAAGCACCTTCCATTAGAGTTTGTCCCCAAGAAAATTCATGAGCCTACATTGAATTCATTATTTAACAGAGATACTGTTGAGCCATCCGAAGTCAATAATGCACTCAACATTGCATTATGCATGTTGGGTTGTCCTAAAAATCATTACTTCGATGATACGAATGAAGCCCAAGAAATCTCCAAGAATGCTGCAACCTCGGCACTCGAATGGAGAGTCTCAAGTCTGTGCAGCGAACTCGGCGCCAAGGCCTACAAGTATGCCAAGTCAAGGATGTGTCGAAGCTACTCTGAAGAAGACATGCTTTTCTCTGCCTACCTTGTCACGGATGAAATGCCCCTTGAAGACGACAGTGATTATGAAGAAGACGACGATGAAGACATCTCTATCGATCCAAGTGAAATGGAAGCCGATGAAGATATGACAATACTAGACAAGGCCAGCTTGGTAATGCAATATGTTGTTCTCAGAGAACAGAAGAAAACACGACGGACGACTGGTCAAGTAGTATCCAATCCTTTTGGTTTATATAACATTGGTCAAGCAAGTGCACAACATACTTATGCCTCACATTATCATGAATAAAGAATAACCGCACACTTAGAGAGCCAATTAGTAATATGACTCAATACGGTACTAGATACACAACAACTTCTTGAGGGGAAGAATACTGCATAGAGTGATAGGCCTTTGCACCTGTTTTAGACTTTTTGTGACAGGTGTTATTGGATCCAGCAGCCATTGAGTTCCAACTACCTCTAGTCTCATATCCAGACTCCGGAAGGTAGACTGATTTACCAAGGAGTTCTTGAAGTATCTTGGGTAACATGGTATTTCGGTCAGCTAAATTCAAAACTCAGATAGTGTATCAGAACCGTCAAACAATAACCATTCAACTTTGGGGGGACCACAGCACATTTTGATTAAGTAATAACAAACTATGATTGGATCCAGCATACGATATCTAGTTTCATGGATCTCTTGATAAAGAATACAGTGTAGGTAGATTTGATCGAGCCAATACGTATTCTCGACCAGCAGCTATTACATTATACTATGATCCACCTCTTCTATAAACTCCAAAGACAACAAGATATCTAGCTGTTCTCTCTCTATTCTATACTGTAAGTATGCAACGCATGAGATCAGTATCTGATGTTGAGACTTTGATGTTTATCACCATACCAGCTCAAACCTTTTCATGCCAAAAGAGGAGTGATAGATTTGACGAAGAGGAACATCTCGATTAACTTATCTTTCCCCTTAACCAATATCCAACCACCCGCAGCAGATTAAGAGCAGCGTTCTATGCCAACTATTAGTTGCTGTGTCACTATGCTGTCAATTCTTCTATTTCAAAATGGACCTGCCATATAATCAGCAGTACCACTGATAAAAGGTATCTGATCAGGCTTCTTCCCTCTTAAGTTGCTCGCGACACAATAAATAACCATGCTGGCATATGCAAACCAAACGAAATTGCTACAAGGTTCCATCAGTGCCCTGGGAAAGTTGGCATCGGCATCAGACACAGCATCGCCAATCAATGTAGGCAAGATGAGCGCGGCATCAATCAGAACAGCCTGTTGTGCATTAAATCGCACCTCCCGCGATAAAGACCCGGACATGAACTGTGTTCCAAGTGCAAATGTCGCGAAGAGCAAAATGCTCAGAAATGGCACCGAATGGAAGCCTAAATGTAAAAACATATTTACGAGCATCAAACAGAATGAGCCGAATAGATACTTTTTCCATGTCTATCATTGCATATCCGCCATCATGTATAAAAATGAACACTGCAATTCATTTATTGATAAATACACACCTTCCACAATAGGCCGTAGTAGTACATAATCAAGATTCCCCAAGAGTGGTACACGTTCATAGATATATTTCCCATACATATCACCATCGATCAATGGCAAAATGTACTTTTGAAACGAACGACTTGCACATCAGAATGGAACAAAAACATAATAACAAAAACATAATAATACACTTACCGGGATGCAGCTCTTGATGCGATCGGGGCCTCGAATGTCTGCCTCTTCCTCAAAAATTCTCTTCTTGCCATCCTTTGGCTGCCCAAATATATCTAAATCGTTGTTATATGACCGTTTCTTATTATCGTCATCGCCATCGTCATCATCTTGTTTCACAAACAGGCTCGTGTTGGGCCTAAATTGTTCCTTCTCGATGGATAGTAATACCTTTTTACCCCGTAACTGCAACGATCCATAACTTCCCGACTGAAAAGCATGACAGACTTCACTTTTTAGTATCGACAGTTGCAAGAATGATATTATGCACCCCCCAAAAATAATGGACATTTTTCGGGGTCTCGCACCCCCGCCCATCATCCGTCTTATTTCAAGCGTCATCTCTATCTTCGTCGTCCTGTGAGTCTAGGTGGTGCGTGGGCTTGATTATTCTACGAGGCAGTCGGTAGCAGTGTGGTGACTTTAGTGCAATGGATGTGAATTTATTTTTGTTCAAAAATATGGATAAGGTGGTTGATTGTTCCGAATGAACGTCGTAGTAGCCGCCTTGAGATTGGGTCGGCGTTCGGTGGTGGCCGCGGGGCCGCGGCGCCGGGGCATTCTGATGGCAAATGGAGGAGGGAATTAGCGGGCTAGGGGGCTCCCCGGCCAATAACGCCTGAAAGGCTATCTAGCTGTATCTAGCGACATATTGTTGAAGGGGGGAGCCAGCGGGCACATCTCTCATCAGAGAATCTGCCCGTCAATTTTGGCGACATTTCAACTGCGATAAACGACGGAACTTGATCGCTAAATCCCATTTCCGCCCTCACGAAGCAAACTAGAAGATCTAGCTAGCCTGCCTGCTACCACCTGCACTGTCTATAATAAATATGAGCTCCAAACTGCCACCGCCTCCGAAAATGTCAGGAGGCCTAACCACCCCCGCTGCCAAGTCATCCGCATACACCACGACCTCTAGCTCGTCTCACATCGCGTCGCGCTATCAGACGACGCCCAGTGCTGTAACGCCCACTCGCACTCGCAATAGTAAAAACAACAATAACGTGCCATCATCCTCGTCGCAACAAAAGCCCCATTCCTCCTCATCGACATCTTACGAATCCTATGCACCCCGAACGGCCGATCAACGGGCGCGATTGGCACGCATCGCGGCACTAACTGCAGGTCCCTGTTTTGACATATCTAATGAACAAAAGTTGAATGACGATGATAGATACAATAACCAGCCCATGATTACTTTGACGCAGGCAATGTGCCCTCCCAAGTCATCCTCCTCCTCATCATCATCATCATCATCTGTTATTATAAACTCATCATCAGTGGATCCAGCCATCTCACAAACACTTCAAACCACCCTCATCAAAACATCAAATTTAGCCACGCTCATTAAACACACTGCCTCGCTCCGCCTCGCACTCCACGCGTCGCTCAACATTGCCAACGACGTCTCCCAACGCCATGCCGACCTCCTGCGTCATTCCGGTGAATTGAGCGCGGCCGCCGAACGATTGCAGCACGAGGAGCAGGTGCTGACACGCAGAGCCGAGGAGATTGGCATGCCGCTGAAGCATTACGATGCAGTGGATCATATAGGGTTCTTGGTGGGCGTGATGTTCAAGGATGGAGGGCGCGTGATCGTACGGGGAATTGCCAAGTTGCACGTGGATAACATCGATGAGTTCCTGGAGGTTCTGGGACAGGTGGACGATGCCATTGAATTCTTCGGCGAGAGCGGGGGCGGTGCGGAAGTGTTTGGGCGTCCTGGCAGTGCCGCAGTGGGCGGTAGTAGAGAAGGAAGCGGTAAAGGAAGGAGAGAAAAGCTTGCCAAAGAACAGGCGTTTGAATCTACCGCGTCGGGAAGTGCGGAATATTACCGACGCGCGTGTTCCTTGCAGGATGCGGCATTGGAGCTACTGCGAGTGGGCGTGGCGGATCGTATCTCGCAAACTTCCACGCAGATTCAGGATGCGTTGCATCTGCCCAAGAAACCGATAGCCGCGGATAAGTTGGAGGCATCGTTGGTGTACACTCGATTCCATGGTATATCGAAACGGAGCAATGCATTGATTTCCATTGCGAGGAAACGGTTGGATGGACTGGGGAATCAAAGCGTCGCGGCTGCGTCGTATGAGGACTTGTTGACTTTGTGCCGTAATACGTACTGTGGAGCGAGAGAGACGCTGTTGACTACCACGGTTCGTACGCACATGGATATATTGAGGGAGCGTCATGGTTTGGTAGGTATGACGAGGCTGGCATCCGTCTTCCTCATTCGGTTGTGTACTGTGGAAACGGCGTTGTATTTGGATTTCTTTGGTGATCCAGAGAAAAGACGACACCCACGAAAGAGGACGAAAGGAGCGTTGGCGCAGGTGGACGAGGAAGGGAAGGATGCTGCCGAGGAGAAAGAAGTTGATGAAGAGCCGTCTTCCCCGGCCTCCCCGCAGTATAAACGAATGGGGTCGTCTTCCAGCCACCCAGCAGCGGCGGCGCTTGCCTCTCAAATCCTGTCAGAGGATGCCACATATCGCGATGCCGAGTTCCAAAGCATGCTGGGTGCACTATGCTCCTCTCTCCACCGTACCATTCGTCGAGGACTCGTTTCGGTTCTCGATCTTGATGTCCTATGTCAGGTTGTCAGTGTCCTACGCGAGGAACGATCGGCCGCCAATTCTTCCCCCACCACATTGGCTGCAGCTAGGGCAGTGTCGGGAGTGATTCAAGATGCGCAAGAGCGTCTCATTTTCTGTGCCAATAATGCGTTGCACAAGGAGGTGGCACGGTTCAAGCCCACACCAATCGATTTGAACTATCCTGGAAAGTTACTAGGTGAAGAACCCAAGGTTGCAATCATCATTGAAGATGAAACAAACAAACCGCCAGATGCTGAGAAGGAGGGTGAAGCTACTGACGAAGTCAAGGCTGATGAAAATGAAGCCAGGCCGGTAGATGATGCCGTTGCCGCACAACTACGCGTGTACGAATCATGGTTCCCGCCCATGCGCAGTGTGTTGCGTATCCTATCCAAAATTTTCCGTGTCGTTGAACCACGTGTTTTTGAGGATATTGCATTGCAGTCTGTGCAGTCATGTACGTCAAGTCTCAAGAATGCAAGTGTCCACATCCTTAGGAAGAGTGGTCAGATCCATGCTGATCTATTTCTGGTGAAGCATTTATTGGTAAGTGTGCATATGATGTGATCTGTGCTGTGCTGTTGCCTCCTTGTGTTAAATATGATGGCCATTCTCACTCTCAGCCCTAATGTTTCCTCTGTGTTGTGTCGAGTGTAGATCCTCCGTGAGCAGCTCTCCCCATTTGACATTCAGCTTCGCTCCGTCGAAAGACAGCTTGACTTCAGTGAGGCCGGGAAGGCCGTCACCCGCTTCCTTGCCAATCGTAATCGCCGACTATTTTCCATGAGCACAGAGAATGCACTCATCACGCTCCTTCGAGAGGGTGTATCTGTGCAAGAGTCTTCAGTTGATTCAAAGCGTGATTTGGAAGACTGCCTTCGATCGGCATGCAATGATTTCATCGAGCACACTTCATCGTCACTATTGGGTCCAATTGCTGGTTTCGTTGATCAATGCAAAAACACAGTTGGGTCAACCACAGGCTCCACCAATGCTTTAGTAAAGGCGCCGTTTATGAATGGCAGTTTGGTAAAGGGTGTGTTCTCGAGGGCGCTGCAAAATCTTGATGGTGAATTTGACAATGTTTCGCAGCAGATGACTTTGTACCTGGAGAACACGGCAACACAGGGTATCCTCTTGAAACCGGTGGTGAGAAAAATGACAAGATCTCTGGAAGAAGCCAGGCGGTTTGTTGGTGAAGTGTCTGATGAGGAAAATGGTTGGGATGCCGAGGTGAGAGCTGAAGTGTTGAAACATGTGGAGGACTTTGAATCTAAGGTGAAAGTTGCGACATCCAAGAAATAAAACAAGCCGAAATTTTTGAGCATGTAATAATATTATATCAATAAACTCGGCAGTGTTATGTGTTGTAGTGGTAGATAGTACCTAGCTAGAGAGTACTCAATGTACTCTAACGATAATCAGCAATCCTACTACTCAATACATTACTCTAGACTGTTAGAGTGATCGAGTGGTCGGGAGCCCTGATCCCTGATGATATAAGGTGATTAAAGCCCGAAATTGTAATAGACTGCTGACCTCTGCTGACGTGATGAGCTTGAGCAAATTAGAGTTTATGGCATTTTTCATTTTTTTTGAGCTAAAATGAAAATGCAAGCTATCTACTACGAATGCCCAAGTTCAAATGAAACTGTATTAGATTAGACTTATTATTCATCTTGGTTGCAATATCAGTCTAATCCTATAATTAGGAGTTAGGTAATACAATTACATCTTCTCGAGGCTGAACACATCATAAAGCATGGGTGATCACTTCTTCTCCCACCAGCTCCCAGACGAGGATAATTTTGTTGAATACGTGGCAGAAGAGGCTGTCCTTCTCGAATTGTTCTTTGAACTATCTGATTTCCAATTAAAGCTGGGAATCGATGCTCCCCCCTTCTTATTGCCATTTACATCCCTTACTGAATTCCTATACTCGTTGATTTTGGAAAATCGTTCCTTCCTCTCTTGCTTTCTTGAATCATACGTCTCCTTCCGCTCCTTTTCCTGGTTTGATAGCTTCAGTTTAGTCTTGATGCTCTTTGTTGTCGCAACTGCGGCAGCCTTTCCGCCCTTGTAAGCTGCCACACCTCCAGCGGTGATTGCCGCTGCTTCTAAAAGGACCATTTTTTTATATTGTTGTTGTGTCGTGCGCGCAGCAGTGCCGTTGGAATTTTTCTGTTGACGCCTCCGTGAAAGGACGAGGTGCTCAATGCGACGATGTGAAGCTGAAGTGGATATTGATGTGGTTCTAGCCACGCAAAGGAATGATTGGTGGAGGGCACGGTGGAGAGCACGGCGATGAATCGGGCAATGTGAAAGAAAAATATGAGGGCAATCAATCGAAAACTCCAAACGGCAACCCGAAAGCGATTGCACAAAATTACTGATTCCCGTGTAGAGCTTGGGTGGATTCCACGAAAACCCTTGTATTGTACAATGCGTGCATGACCATTTTTGTATTGACCATAATTGTACAAACAAACCGATATCGTGCGTTCCATACTGATAGAAGCAGCAGCCGCGCCGCCCCCTCCCTCCTACCTCCTATCGCTCTATCTGCCACCAAGGCTGCCACCTGCCACTTCCTCTCGCTATATTCTGCTGTTGAGCGCCCTACCGCCCCCATCCATTATTATTGGCTGAGCAAACAATCTCATCATCACGGAATCACGGATCCCGTTGCAACACAAAAATAAAGGGATATCTCAACGCAACTTCTCTCTCTATCTCTCAATAGAGTGTTTTCTATATCAGCCTTCGACGTTGATTATTCTGATTAGTTGCTGAAGCATCAAATCAAGCATTGCGGCAGATCACGTTACTAAATCTTTACACAAACACATTCATAACATATATATCAATCACAAAAATCATGTCTGTCACACTCCACACCAGCCTCGGCGATATCAAACTCGAAGTATTTTGCGACACAGCACAACGAACATCCTTCAATTTCCTCGCCCTCTGTGCCAGTGGATATTACAATGGCACTCCCTTCCATCGAAATATGAAAGGATTCATGGCCCAGGGGGGCGATCCCACGGGGACTGGAAAGGGCGGGGAATCGATATGGGGAGGAAAATTTGAAGATGAATTCCATGATGATAATGTGCATGATAAGAGGGGAATAGTGAGCATGGCCAATACGGGGATGAATACCAATGGTTCACAGGTAGGTAGTCATGTTTTTGTTGCCCACATTATTCTTATTTATTATGTTCTACTTTTTGTTTTCTGTTTCTGACAAACACCTTGTTTGTTGTATTCAATATTCATAGTTCTTCATAACATATGAACGACAACCGCATCTCAACAATGTTTACACTGTATTTGGAAGAGTGTTGGATGGATGGGATGTATTGGATCAATTGGAACGTCTCCCGGTGGAGGGGGAGACCGCTACGAAGAAACGGAATAAGCACCGCCCAATCAATCCGCCAGTAGTTTCTTCTGTTACGATACATGCAAATCCTCTGGCGGAGGATAATATTACATACCCCACGAAAGATGGTCCGGCTCAGAAATAAGGATTCTCGTTTGGTTTGACTGGTCATTGTCGTTCTTTGCCTTGAAATTACTACAGTTTCATTAATTAGGAGAGTTGACAGGAATAGAGACAGGATTGAGATGGATGAAAGTGACAAATAGCAATCTTGCAACACTGGGGTTCGTCTTTAGATACTGGCCAATTGATTGAGCAATTAAAGATCCATGTTAACGTCCATACGTACCTCAGAATCCAGCCCAAATGATTTGTTCAATCCGCTACAGATAGTGTGTTGATGGTCTCGCCCAAAATCTGAACAACATATCATGCAGTGTAAATCAATAAATGAATTATGATCTAAATAATGATATACATAGGGTAGGTAGATGGACTATTTCTACCAAGGGATGATAACTTATCTAATATCTAGACAGACTGACAAGTCCCGAATGATCAGATCATTCTTTTGGATTTCATGATGGCACACCCCATGTGGGAGGTGTTTCGTCCTGAATCATGGACTCCTATTTCTTTTTGCTATCTTCCCCAGTTGATATTATCTGTTCAACATCATGATAATTCCTGATAGCTTTTTATGCGCTTCAAGTTTGACCCGTAAAATGGCTGACGGCTCCGATTTGACTACTAAAAACCAGTGCCCCCCTTTTAGATCTGATAATGATAACGCTATTCCTTTATGTCACACAATCACATATAAAAATGTATCATAAAACATAAAACAGACCTCTACAAAATGGCAAAGCAGATTCTAGAAAGTCAATTCCAAAAGTATCGTGGTGTATTGTAGATTCAGAATATGCTTCGTCAATACATCTTAAACAAGTAGAATACAACAATTCACCCAATATATTTTATTCCACCACATAATCTACTTTTACAAATGCATCGGAGCAATATAATTGATGTCACCCAAGCGCCAATGAAGTTGTTGATGATCGGCCATACTAGCTTACTGCAAATAATAGATAGCTTGTGAAATTCTACACAGCTGGGTATTCAGATGAGCTCTCAACTCCGTTTTTTCGCTTAGCTATGCTAGTTTCCCCAACACAACCCCCAACACTGTAAAGCAGCGTCAAAATAACACCTCCAGCGGCATGGATAA
>JALLAU010001393.1:0-10059 GCA_036939495.1 Thalassiosira hispida | reverse complement strand
TTCCAGTCAGATCACACTTCGTGTGAGTCCCACGTGTACACCACTGACTCCATGTTGTGTACACCTACCATACCACAACAACCCTCCGTCCATCCACATCGAACGCAGTTGAAAAATCCTTCACACTGTGCTTCAGCTCCCCCAAGTTCATGCCTCCTTGGCTGCTGCTCTCTTACAGTTAATGTGAAAGACTGGTTTTAGGTAAGGTAAGTTACAATCCATCACATTCAACTGCTTCAACATTGCAATTTACACACAAACACAAATTAGTATAAAATGCCATTGCTTTATCAACGCTTTCATCGAGCTCAATGACATCATCATATCATATTATTAGGGACAGCGGTGTTTTATCAACACCCTTCCCTGCCACTGCAGGATTCAGGACAACTCTCACGCGTATGGGGGCGTTATTGTATGCGTGATTTTTCTATTGCTATCTACAATATGATGCAATACAGAAATATATATCACTTCTAAAATAATCTAATAAAAATACCACATATAGCTCCTAGAGTATCCCCCATCTAGGGATCTGATGGATTTGCATCCCAATCTGATGGATTTGCATCTCTATTTAGTGTTCGCCGACGCAATTTTGAACATCGCCACTAAAGTGTGCAGAACAGCACTTATTCAGGGTGCCATAATTCTGTTCCCAGGAATCAAAATTAGCCTTCTTCGAGCACATAGTCCCCGTCCAACTCGGGTACCAACGTTCGTTGGGTATGGCGGCCTGCTGACTCGAATCATCAGCAGCATCAATACCTGCAATACCCAAAGTGGGACACCCTCCCATTTTTTGGCAACATCCCTCAACATCCCAACCGTAGTGGTTCGAGCAGCATTCATCGAGGGTATCGTAAGGAGTCTCACCAGGTTGGAAGACTACCTTCTCCATACAGCTGACAGCGTCGGCACCATGGTAGAACTTGAGATCGAGATCGCCGGTAATGGTCGCGGGTAGGAGGAGGTTGTAAGCATGCATCGTACCGTTCACTGCCGTAACGGCTTGCAGTTCTGGCACGGGAGGGAGTCTGCTCCCGGAACGACGGTAGATGGCCAACGTCAAGTCGCCATTGTTGGTAAATTCTGCCAATTCTGCCTTGACGGCATCGTAATGGTCGTGCAGACATTCCTCATCCTTGCAGTCCCTTTCCTCCACGGTAATAACTCCGCAGACAGTAACACTAGTGTCCGAGGCGGCGTTAATGTCTGGCATCGTTCCCGTGAGATCATTGATGAAGCCCTGTCCGCCGAGACTTCCGCCGCAGACGGTTGAACCGGAGACCTTGGTGAGTGACACGCCGCCAATCTTGGTAATGTTTGCATCAGTGGTGGTAATATCTCCCCAATAAGGGTCTTCTTCATCGGTCTGGACCCTCCTCCCGCTGTCTACAGGGTGGAAGTCCACGTCGCCAAGGCCATGGGCGTGATAACACCCCTCGTTGATGGCGTCTTCGAGGACGTTGGCATAAATATCGGCACTCTGACAATCTTGCGGGTCGACCAATCCTTTAATATCCACACAAAATTCAAACTTGAATACGACCGGTGACCTTGCGATACAGTCGTCGAATTCGAACCAAAACTCGTTGGCACAGCATTCCTCAACAGTATCGAACTGTGTGGTGTCGGTCCACGCCATGGGAGAGTTGTCCTCCCAATCCTCGAAGTAAATCTTCGTGTCGCATATCCCATCATTCATATAGAAGTGGAATTCCTCGTTGGCCATGCATTGAGTCATGCGCCACCTGTTGATTGATTGATTCAATGTGAGAGAGAAAAGATTAATGGTTAGTGGGTGTTCTGTTATATCAAGGAATGAAAATTGATACGATTCAAAAACAGCTTCTTCTCCAAAACACTTACCAAAAGTGAGTCTTGCAACAGTCCTCCTTGTCCTTATACAAATAATTAACCTCCTGTAACTCCAACCATGACGGGTCAAATCCATCATTGGTACAAACCTGCACATCATTCTCCCAATCGGGATAGTATGGACCAAAATCCATAATACCCGCATCGATGTCGAGCTTCTCCTCTCCGCTGGTGACGGTGACCGACGCTAGACCAGTGGTAGGAGAGGCATCGCTATCGACGGCAGTGTCATTGCCAGCGTGAGGAAGAGTGAACTGATTGTCGTCGTCGGGCAAAACAAACTTGAGCGTGTATGAACCGGGCATGACGGGGTAGAATTGATAGAAACCCGTCTCGGGGTCCGACGTAGTCTCGTCAACGAGATACATGAGCGAATCGTAAAGCTTAATGGTCACGGGCTTGTCGAACGCGACTTCATCACCATCTTGGATACCATTCGGAGTATCATCGAACCAGACACGATCACCAATCGTGGCGGGTAAGTAAAGTCCTGCATCGAAGAGTCCCTCACTTGATGATTCAGATGGAAAGAAGGCAGGCGTGCTCTCCCAAGTTACCGGATCAAAGTCCGAACTTGTGGAAGTTGCATTGTCCAAACTTGTGGAAGTGGCAGGTCGAGGACTGATCTGAAACGGTTCACCGGATGGCGGGTCAAGCTTGACGTGATATGTACCCGGTGGCATGTCACTAAATTGCCATACTCCATTGGCATCTGTGGTAGTCGTTCCGAACTCATCGCCGTCACGATCATATAGCGTGACAATTACATCTGGCAATCCCGGCTCGCCAGTGTCTTCAACTCCGTTGGCATTATAATCATGCCACGTATTCCCCTCAATAGTCACGGGTACAAACACACCGGCGTCAAACGAATAATTCTCCTCGCCACTGTACAACACCTTGAGGTCCGTGGCACCAGTATCTCGGTCCACATCACTAGTCACACACTCGTATAACAAACAATCATCAGGATGGGTCGGATCGACAATCGGCACGGTGCCCTTGGCAAATACCGTAAATAGGTACGAAGGATTGGACAGTACAAATTGGACACTATATCCGCCTGGCGCATGACCCAAAAAGTAATAATGACCATTGACATCCGTCATTGTCTCATTGAGCACGATGCCATTGCTGTCCTTGAGGATGGCCTTGATATCCTTAATGCCGGGTTCCCCCGCTTGTTGGACTCCATCTCCGTTCAAATCGTTCCAGACAAAGTTGCCAATAACGACAGGCTCGTACATGCCTACCAACAATGATAAATCATTATCGCCCAATCCTACAGTGATGGTTGGTGAGCTATTGGCGTATGGGACGCCACTTGGATCGCTTGACACTTGATTGCCACTCGAGACGACTGGTGAGAATTGATAGCTTGGATCGTTGTTCACGCGGATGTAATAATCTCCTGGTTGAAGTCCTGTGAATTCGTAGATGCCATTGGGGTCAGTAATGGCCATGGCGACTTGATTATCGTTCTCGGCGTTATAGAGGAAGACAGTAACGTCAGGGAGACCTTCTTCAGACCTGTCCAAGACACCGTTGGCATTGTCATCCTTGAACACCTGACTGGGACCAATACTAGGCAGACTCGTCACACCCGCATGAATATCATTAATATTCTGTCCTGACACAACTGTAAGTGAAACACGTCCCGTAGTTGGATCAACATCGCTATCCATGCTTTCATCATTGCCCACATCTTGAAGTGTAAAGTGCGCACTCTCTGGCCGAACAAACTCAAGCTCATACGTTCCAGGAGGGATGTTGGGCAACTGAAAGGATCCATCTGATGCCGTAGATTTCTCCATGAAAGGCCTGTCGGGTGTCGGACTGTTGAGATCATACAACTTCACAGTCATTCCACCTGCAAACCGTCCTTCATTGGCATCTTGTAAACCATTGGCATCATCGTCACTCCATACGTACGAATTGATAGTTGCTGTCTTGTAGAATCCGACATCGAAGCTGCCTGCGCCAGAAGTTCCACTAGTCAAATTGACAAAAGGTGTTTCGTAGGTGTTTGGATCAAAGTCGTTCCCTCCCGCTACACCTGCAGGCTCGCCTAGCGGACTGAGAAAGTATAGCATTGATGGTTGCATGACACGTCCCTTGTATGTACCCGGGGGCAGGTCAATGGTGTAGGTACCATCGGTAGCATCAGAGGTCAGCTCCTCAGAATTTCCATCCAGGTCCCAAATGGTGATAAATGCACCGCCAAGCGTAGGCTCGCCGACATCTTTGATACCATTACCGTTGAGATCATCAAATGCCACTCCAGAAACAGTAACAGGGATGTAGATACCCGCGTCAAAGTTGGTACTGTTATCACCACTAACCAAAGTCTGCGAAGGAATGATACCAGTATTGATCACACCAGCAACAAACTCTACTTCGGCAAGCATAAAATCGGGAGGGTTCTGATCATCAAGTAAATCGAAGAGCGGATCGGATAATAGAGGAATGGCGGGAGGCGCAATTACATAATCCGGTGGAAGTTCCACCTTGACTCCGTACATCCCTGGAGGCAGATCAGTGAACCAATAACTACCATCCAATCCAGTCTGCTTGGTATCCACTGGGTTTGGTTCGTCATCTTTGAGTAAGTGCACGGTCACGCCGACCATACCACTCTCGCTCGCGTCTTGAATGCCGTTGGCATTTGTATCTTCCCATACTTTATTGCCAATGGTGACGGGATAGTACATTCCTACAACCCAGTCATCAATGTTATCATTCCACTCAATATCTACCACAGGTGAAGTACCATTGGGATAGATCACATTGCCTCCGGGAACGACTGGACTAAAGACGTACGTGTTGTTGGGGTCGTTATTGACTTCAGGACTGACTTGAATGAAGCAACTACCAGGTTGGACATTGTAGAATACATAGTTGCCTTGAGAGTCAGTGACGTTGGTACCAATGAGGAGAGCGGTACCATTGTCATGGTAGCAATACAGTCCGACAGTGACATTCTCGAGGGGAGGTTCTTCCGGGTCTTGTTCGCCATCGCCATCCAAATCGTCATAGACTACGTTGGGACCGATGGTTGCGGGCGGCATGAACATACCTACGTCCCAGGTGTCCACTGTATCGTTGTAGCCGATAGTGACAGTGGGTGACGTTCCGGTAGTGCTTCCAGTGGGAGTAATCTGATTGCCATCATTTGCAACCGGGCTGAACTCGTAGTCTTCCCCAATGGTCACCTGAATGAAACAACTTCCAGGCAGCACATTAATAAACTCATAGACACCCGCTCCATTACTCATAGTATTCGCAACCTCGTTACCACCACACCACAAGGCAACGGGTATATTGTCAAGTGGCGGCTCGCCCCCATCTTGTACACCATTCTCGTTCAAATCATTGAATACTACATTGGGGCCAATGGTTGCCAAAGGAAGATACATGCCTACCGGCCAAGTGTCAACAGTGTCATTGTATCCCACTGTAACTTGTGGGGAGGTGCCATTGGGGAAGATTTGATTGCCCTGGGGGTTAGGATCGGTGTAGCATGTAAACCCTGCAATTGCAGTCCCATCACATGGATTATCCCCGGTATCGCAAAAGTCTTGGCCGGCGGTACAGCTGGTACATAGGGATGTGCTGCAGTCGGCAGCGCCGTCGCAGTAAGCTTCAGGATCATTGGTGGGACAGACTGGGTACGGAGTGTCATCGGGTCCAGGGATGGGACTGAAGACATAGTTATCATTCCCATCAATCTCCGGATCAACAGTAATGTAACAGTCTCCAGGGTTGACATCATTAAATTCATACTCTCCGTCCACTCCCGTAACATCGCTCCCCACAACCGTCCCATCACAAATCAACGTAACATTCACACCATCCAACACTGGTTCATTTACATCCTGAACCCCATCCTGGTCCAAATCATTAAACACTACATTCGGCCCTATATCAGTGAGAGGCAAATACATGCCGACGGGCCACTCGTCATAGTTTTCATTGTACTCAATGTCAATAATGGGGGAGGTACCATTGGGGTAGATTTGATTCCCCACGAGAGGGGGATCGACGATGGGTGAAAAGACGTAATTGTCATTGTCGTCGACTTGGGGTGTCACGGAGATGTAGCATTGAGCGGGTTGGATGCCGAGGAATTCGTACATGCCTTGGGCGTCGGTGGTGACCTGTGCAATTTCGACCCATTGGTCAGAGGAGTCGATGCACCATAGTGTTACGTTCACTCCCGGAAGGGGTGGTTCATCGGGGTCTTGGACACCGTCCTCGTCGAAATCATTAAAGACCACGTTGGGTCCAATGCTTCCAAGGTCAGAGGGGGCAAAACTTGGCGAGCTCGAAACACTTGGCTTCGTACTTCCGGCAATACTCGGGGCACTGGAAGCACTCGGTCCAAAGCTAGGAACACCCGTAGGCTCTGTGGAGGTACTCGGCTCGAGGGTAGGAACTCCCGTAGGCTTGCTCGATGTGCTCGGGCTGAGACTCGCCGTGATACTTGGCATACTAGAAATACTAGGCTTATTCGTTGGCAAGTCGGTAGGATGACTGGTACTGGGAGCACTGGAGTAACTGGGGTAATACGTCCCCGACAGACTGGGCTTGGGGCTGAAACTTGGGGAGCGGCTTGCTTTAATGGTCGGTTCGTTGGAAGTAGAGGGCTTGTCGGTGGGCAACTTTGTGGGCTCGCTGGAAACACTTGGCTCGAGGGACAGAACTTCAGTGGGCATGCTCGAGGTAGTTGGCTCGAGGCTGGGCACATTGCTTGGCTTGCTGGACGTTGTCGGCTTGCTGGACGTTGTCGGCTCGAGGGTTGGTCCTTGACTGGGCTTGGAGGAATCCGTCGGCTTGCTCGAAACACTCGGGCTGAGACTCGCCGTGATGCTCGGGGCGCTTGAGGCACTTGGCTTCTCGGTATCTGCCAAGGTTGGCTTGCTTGACGCACTGGGTCCAAACGAGGGTACTCCCGTGGGCATACTCGAGGTCGTGGGACGAAGCGAAGGTGCTTCCGAGGGCGCAGTGGACAGAGTAGGGCCATTGGATGGGGGGAGGGATGGAGCACGTGATACACTTGGCTGGTTGGAGCGGGCTGCGCGTGTTTGATATAATGAGAGAGGGGAGAAAATGATTGTTAGATATGTGGTACAAAATGATTGTTAGAAGTGAATAAAAAGCAAGACCGAGCTCCCCCCCCCCCCGCAGCGCAGCTCGCCCTTCCACTCTCGCTTCCGCTGCTCCCTCACAATCAACACAACAATGAATATATATCTATATATATATATATATATATATATATGTATATCACTTACCAACACTAGGCGCAACACTCGTACTAGGAGCATTCGTAATATCCACACAACTAAAACTGCTAGCCTCCAACACCACCCACGAATCCAATATATTATCCCCCACGTCCCCCACGGCCAACTTGATCGAATTCCACCCCACCCCCGGATTCCCATACGCCGTCAGCACGTCCGTAAACCCATCGGCCTCGATGGAAGGGTACACGACCTCCGTAATAATCCCCGAGGGATCCTGCTCCCACCCCGTCCCCGGATCGTTCCCGTGAAAGTACCGTTTGTTATCCCTGTAGTTCACGTTGTTGATGCTCACAATGTCCGACGCCGTGTCGGTGGTCGGCAGCTTTGCAATGTTTACGGAATTCAGGTAAAATCCAAAGACGTCGTTGAAGCTCGAGTCGACGTACTCGTAGTACTCCTCGCTCCCGAAGGAGTACCTGAAGGATACCTGCGGAATGTACGCGTCGGAGGTGCATCGAAAGTCGAACTTGAGCACGCACGCGTCGAACACGGCGTTGTTCTTGCCGTTGGACGCATCGACGCTGGCCTTCAAATCGACGTCTCCCCCCTTGTAGTGCTTGGTGGTCATGTCGTCCGCATCGTTCCAATTAAAGTGCTCCGGCCTGCCGCTGGATAGGATGATGCCCTCGTCCGGGATGAGGGGCACCGGCGGATCGGTGGTGGGGATGTAGTCCCCGTTCGCATCCTTGAGTAAATCGTAGTCGGGCGCGGGTCCTTTTTGGTACAGCGTCCCCAGGGAGTGACCTCGTCGGAATAGGGCGGCGCATTCCGTAATGTGCGAGCTGGCCCACACGTTGGATATTTCGACGTCGCCGTTGCTGGATAGAAGGTTGGCGACTAGTTCGGCGGCGTTGACCGTGTCGAATTGCACACGGTCGGTTGGCGACGAGGATGTGGAGGGTGATTGCGTGATGGTTGGCAGGAAGGAAGTGGAGGGGGCGTCGCTGGGGGATTGGGTGATTGTTGGGGTTGTTGGCGGGGGCGTTGGTGATGACGTGGGTGGTTGGGTTTGAGCGTGGGCATATTGGGTGTTTGCTGCCGCGAGTAGGGCGCCTAGGACTGCTGGTATTTGAAGATTGATCATCATGATAATATCTGTTGCCACTCTCTTCGCTTCGCTATTTTGCTTGCGATGGAGATATCTCTTGCAGTTTTTTGTGTGACTATTTATTGTCTGCTCTCGGCAGCTCTATCACTTCAATGAATATGTCACTGGCGTTGGCCGGCGTCGGCCCGTCGCTGATATGTGATTATAATGAAGCGATGCAGGATGCAGGCTGAATGAACGGGTGAGCTCTCTGATCATATATAATATGAATGAGGGTCTGCAATAAGGTGATTGAAGTCCCTTTACACTTTCGCCGCTTGAATTTGCCTTCGAAAATATAATGTATTGGGATGTCGATGTTGATGAAGTGATTGCGTATTGCGTAGGCAGGGTCGGTCGCAGTGGCAGTGGCAGCGGCGGCAGTGTAGAGTGGCAGTGAGGCTTGAGCCTCGACTATTGGCAATCGTGGGGGCTGTGGCAGCGCGCGTTGCTGGGCGAGTATATTATGTTAACACGGATGCTTCGATTCACTAAGATAAAGTGATTGTAATCCCTTCAACTTCAATGATGAGAACTGTTTCTGATTATTGCTGGAAATTAATGCCAACCACTCCTTGGCGTTGTATTAATGTTGCCCGCACGACTGTTGTATGTGCAGTCTTATCAGCCGCCTATTGTTAGAATGACTGATAACTGGCATTTGGCATTCTCCTTTATTCGGATGAAGGGGCCGGATTGGCTGATGCGTTTGATTTGTTGAAGATTGATTCGATTAATAGGTACGTAGGATTGAATGTTCTTGTCCAACTTGCCCCTCTACTTCGATGGTCGTCTCGTGAAAGACCCCGGTAAAATCAATGTCAATGAGACCCTCCTCGGAACGGTTGGAATGAAGGATACTTTTCACTTTTCGCTATTTTGTGTCCGTTTAGGCTTGATACCGGGCGTATCTAATAACCGTTCATACATTTATGCCCTACGCTACTTGTTCCAACGTTAATAGAGGTAAATATACGGAACGGAAAAGGATACCATTCTTATCACAGCAAATTTTAGATTATTTTGTTCTTCAATATTATGATAAGCCATACCGGTACACACGTTGTCTTACAGTACCGTTTATACCTTTTCTAGCATTATGACCCACTTCACATGTTCTCAAGGGCGGTCCCAATACTAAAGTCATTAATCGTGTCAACAAAAAGTTGTATACTTCTCGTGTTAGTAGCGATTTAATCACAATGACCTCTCTGTGTCACATGTCCGACAGTCCTGTTCCCTATTCGGGCTGTGATAATTCCATTATTACAAAGCTTACCACAAGAGAAAGAAATTCGATTCACTGGCAGTGATTAGGACAAAACTGTCTCAAAACTGATTCAAACCGGTCATTTGGCATCAATCGTTCGTACTGGTACTGGGGGCCGGTTGATACATCTACATTCTATCGTGACTAGCAGTACCCTCGCTGTACCTGGATTGTGCCGACACTCACACGGATAAAATGAGTACAGCAACGAAGGGCAGACGGGATTGATTGACAGGGCAGTTGAATTCACATCTACATACATACAGGGTAAATGGGTCCAGAAATCAAGATTTACCCCATTTTTGTTCAAACCTCTCAATCACCCAGCACGGGCGGCGGGGGGTGTGCTCGAATCACATTCAAAAAGAGGGGGCTTGGTGTTATGCTGGCTGGGTAGGTCAGTAATATCCTGGGTCAGGGATTTATAGGGTACGAGTATAATCTGTAACTTTACCACGGGTAAAGTTACACTTTTTGACTCTACGTAGGAATAGTACAATTCAATATTTTCA
>JALLAU010001392.1:0-10065 GCA_036939495.1 Thalassiosira hispida | reverse complement strand
TAACCCGTACGATTTACGATTTACGATACTCGAATACTAGGTATGGACTGGCCCTTATGAACATGGCATCATCAGAGATAATGCCGTCAGCAATATATCAGAGAGACTCAAAATGCAATATGCGTAAACTGAATAAAATATGCATGTTGGCCTGTGTTCCAAACACAGATGCAAACATAATTTCTTCATTCGAATATGCAGGGTAATTACAAATCCGTGCAACAAATTGATTGCGTGAGTGTCTACACTGAGCTGCGGACTGATATGTCGTCAGGAGTACTCTCTTTGAAAGTAGAAATGTGCCTTGTGATGATCTTGTGGAACACGCCGCCTCCTCTCTCACCCCACGAAAGACGCCTTCGATCGAGATTAGTGAACAATGAACGCCCATTCCGTGGCAACAACTTCGAGAGAGCTAAACCCGAGGATCGTCGAGCACGTCGTGGCTTGTCGATCTGGATGGTTTTCGAGTTGACGTCAAAGTTATTCTCGTGAATCGCATTATCCTCGTTCTCGTTGTCATTGTGGCCTTGAAAGATTGCTTCACGTTGGAATGAAGAGAAGTCGTCGGTGGTCGCGGGCGTCCCCTGCTCCTTCCATTGACGAGAACTTGGAGAATCTTGAAATGCAGCCTCCTCGTTACGGTCGACTACTTGATTCTTCAACTCAGCAACTAAAATCATAAGGTCCAGTACCTTACTCTCCAACTCAATCTCAGCACGATCTTTCATTTTGAGCTCTGCCTGCGTGGTCTCGAGTTCTGTCTCCTTGGTTTCGAGCGTGCCCGCAAGACGCTGAACAGCGTGCGTCAATGATTTGATAACCGCTGACTGCTCCTCGCTATATTTTCTCTCGCGACGAGAGCTCGAATCGATGCTGGAGATATCATCGAAGTAGAAGGACATGTTTTCGGCCATGGTGTCATTCATCGTCAATTGCTGATGTTTATGATCGTTGTTGTTGTTGCGGATGTAACGAAAGCAAAGAGAAATGGCAGTTGTGGATTGCGAAGTGTGCGCCTGAACATGGTGCTTCTCGTTGTGCACTTCTGGATTCAACTTTGAGCTGTTGCAAATATCATTGGATGGTTTGGTACCTCCTTCTTGAGCAATTCATCCATGACTCCCATTGAGAGAAAATCAATAGAATGGAACATCCACAATACACATGTTCAGGACATACACAAGATGAGAAGTTCATGCCCGGTCATGCGAGAAGCGAGAAGCCCACGAGACCCCTGCATGATGTGACACCACATATCATACAGAAGGTAGCCAAACCAAGGCGCCATCACAGCCTACCTACATCTCATTTGCCTCTCCAGCGCCTCCCAGTGCCCAATTATATCGGGTACCCTTTGAATCCAATTAAGATTGTTAATGGCGAACTCAGCCATGATTCGTCGTATAACAGCTTTTGATAGACTGGACATGTTGTAACTGTGGGATGTAACCAACACAGTGTGGGTGTATGTATATTATATGTATTGTTTAGTTTTACCTAATCAAGAGTTATAACGATACACGTATCTCCTCTCCTGCTGGTCTTACCCGACAATACTGCTGGGTCTCTTGAGGGTCCAACCTCCCATAATAACAACAACTGGAAGAAAGGCGGATCAATAATCCTATCCGAAGATGATGCGGTAACAAGGCCCGTCAAGAATAAAGTGACACTACTGAATTGGGTTCAACGTTCAACAGTTCTCCTAACCTAAATAATAGTATTTATACTCAACACAGTGTGTATCATAGATCTTATGGGGCAGCATTCGAGATTGCAGCAGTCATCCAACATCCAACATTATTATTATCAATCACCATAGGTACCACCCAACTGTTGGATGTGCACAGGCATCTGGGCGGAAAAAGTGAAAAAAAAAAACGGCTGACATACTAATTCCTAACATACATTACACAACACTACTTTTACTTGACGACACTTTATCTTTATGTAGGTACATTATCGTACCTTATCTCTTGGACACCCTCATTTTTTTCGCTGTGCCTTCTTCTTGTCTTGCTGTTTGATCGACACTCTCTCCCCAATCACAGGCAGGGGACCAAAATCGGCACATACATTCTTGTTCACACCGCAGCCTCTGCTGGCGAGGTACCGTTGCTCATCGTGGGAGCTGAGCCTCAATTACTAGGATCGTAAAGTCCGGGTAGCACCATCGATGACTCAACGAAAATTGTCGAAAATTTGGGGCTCGTGCACTGCATGCCTCTTGGCGGCGGCGCCTCACTCTTGTACGGCCTTTCAAACTATTCATGGGCATCATACACGCAATTTATTCACCAGCTATTTTGCAACGAGTAGTCATGAAGAAGATGGTCCCTCTGACGTCGATGGCGATGGAGAAGAGCTGGCGGGACAATTTTACGACCAGCTAAAGAGACGAGCAAACAGCGACCAACAATTTGAGCCGATATCTCAACTGCCACAGCAAGAGGTCGATGATACTCTTCCGCGACCAGTAGTGAAGTTTACGGGAGCGAATTCTCCGTCTTTATTCTCTGATGATGATCAATCTGCCTCTACTAATTTACAAAGGGAACGGGAACGGGAATTTACCCTGGCCGGTAATTTCGAACGTACACTGGGCATTCAAGTTGCGATTCTTATTGCATCAATAGTGTTTGTAGCATCGGTGGGGCTTTCGGGGGGTATTACTGATGGATCGGATCGCAACTTTGGCGGTGCCTATGACCTTCTTGGTGACACTGTGATGGAACAGATTTATAGCTTGCGAACTGATGATGCTGCAGAAGTAATATCCCGTCAATCGATACAAGAAAGTCAATGGTAGAGAATCAATGTTTGTAAACAGACGTGACATAAAGATTGTCTCATGCACGCATTTGCATCAGTCACTTGGGGGGAGTGAAAGTGGATTACCAAGTAGTGGAAATGCTGAAGCTATTCGTTTGAACATTCGCACATCAATTTTCTACTCTGGTAGTAGTTGCATGTAAAAAGATAAGTCTATGCAGTTTATTTTCATACAGAATAAAAAGAAAAAAATTCCGGGAACAAAACTTCTTCCCTCAGCGTTCTGCCGATTTGGTACAATCATTGATGCCCAAATTTGATGATTAGCGCTCAATGATTCCCTTTAATCCCACAAGCATGGCAACCCAATCAGGTTCTCATACTCACGTGAGATTTGCTTCGGGACAAGAGATCAAACGAATGGATAAGCAGATCTGCAAAGGTGAGCAAGTTAAATGCATTTTTGTCCAGGAAGAGGGGCGGATAGAACACGCTGACCAGGCCTGAACGACAAAACAGTGTATTCCATGTGGAGATAATAGGGCTTGCTGACTCGGTAGTATCTTGCACACGATCATCTCACGGGAAATGACGTCTCTATCTTATCTGCAGAAAGACCTGATATCTAGCACTGTTGCATGGGTTGTCTCACTGAACACTCTGTTCTTATAATTGCTCCAAGCAGCTCGTCGTTCTTCTGCTGAAGAGCAATGAATCCAAGTATTGTAATCAACACTAACACTGGCAAATACGTCGTATCTATATTGTTCAGAACATGTTAGGGGGGTCGATTTCTGCATCAAACTTGCATCCTTTATCAAACTGCGAAACATCACTGAATGCCCACGGCAAATTATGGTGCATATCAACAACTACAAAGTCCTTGTAATGGGAAGGGGGGGCTAAACGAGCAAGCCCAGGCTTCATTCAAATTCACCAAGTACTTGACCCATAATGAACTCCTTACTCTCACTTGGGTCGAGACCCATATGACCAAATGTCCGCATAGTCCTACACGTCTGTTTCAGGTTGAGGTGTTCGTCCCTATCTACTCCAGGGATGATAAATCCTCGCTCAAAATCACCAAACTTCTTTCCCACATCCCGGAAGACGCCTTTAATTTCTTGAACGTTATGAGTGTCGCCCGGCCCCTTTGCATGCCACGCAATCGTGACCGTCTTTGTCTGTACTATGACAAATATACATGTGTTGAGGCCAGTTGTAATAGCTGTATTGTAGCGATTGGCTATCAATACTTGTCCTGGTGCCACGTGGTTGTCGTCGTTGAGCAATACGTTCTTATTGGCGTACACACAGGAAGCATCATGTTGAGCGGAAGCGAGAGGTTGGCCACACAGGCCTTTATGACCGTCTTGCTTGAGCTTCCAATCGTTTTTTTGGCACCGCTTATTACAATACGCCCGACTGTGGCAGGCTCCGCACTTGAGCAATGGATGTCCTGGTGCCGGCGCTCTAGCGCACATTGAGCACATGGGCGTGCGACATGAAGGGGATGTTTGCCACTCGATCATACTTGATTAATTTGGAATTTGTGTGGCCGTGGCACCCCTTCCAATGAGGATCATAGGCAGAGAAATAGTGTCAAGAGGCCACTCAGTAATAATGCATTATTCAGATGCTCTGAAAATTTCAGTAGCTATGTAGGAATCCTACTAGCTGGTCCGTGCTGAATGGTCTCAAATTTTCACTATCTAGATTACTTGAGTTAGATGCAAGATATCCATTCGTTGTTCATAGATGGATCGTGTCACCGAATCCTTGGATCTATGTAAGTAACAACCGAATCTTCCTACGTCATTCAACCACCGCAACCACCGCCGTGAATCTCTCTCATCTTCTCAAGAAGTTTTGATATTTGTGCACAATAGCTAGCTCTATGGCAGGAAAATTAAATTCTTAACGTATGACTGCTTTGCTTAGATCATTACCCATTCAGTATCAAGCAGGCAAAGAAAGTTCAAGAAGTTCAAAAACCCGACTATCTCTTATGTCTACAATTTCTGTCTACCTACGCTCACAAATATACTGGTTCCATTCCAACACCTCATGCTGAGAGGGGTAGGAATTCCTCCTGGGGTAGGAATCCCTCCTTGCTAACAATCGTCTTCATACGAACAGTCGACGGAGCGGGTGGTGGTGGCATCAATGGATCAACCTGCTTCCCATCCTTATTTCCATGAGAAGCCAACACAATCGATCGGAGTTCGCAATTCCCCGCCAAACGCTGGAGATTGTCACGATCGTCATCATGCAAGCTCTCTCCGAATTGGCCAAACAAGTGACGAAGAAACGATGAGTGTGTGACGACGGCAATACACTTTTCCGGGCGTTGATTGAGCCACTGTAAGAATTTGACCGCTCGCTCACAGCAGTGCTCATCAGACTCGCGTTCATCGGAATAAAAGACATCTTCATCGTGTACAACTTCCGAGAAATCAAAGTTGGGGAATCTAATGTAGATATGCAATGCAAAAAAACAGATGCGTGTGAGTATCAGGATCAGTTGTCTTGCAACGTATAAAGAAATGTATGTTGAAGAAGCATAAAACACTCACTCCTTGGCAATCTCCGTAATAGACCGTCGTCCATCACACACATAATGTCCCCACCTCTCACGACATTCCTCCCTCACCAAGAAACGAGGAGGAGCAATTTTTATCCCTGCGGCATGCTCGGGCGAAATCGTTGGCGCGTCACGTTGATCCAAAAACGCAGGCTTGCCCGGCTCTCGTGGCGTACCAAAGACGTGGAGTGCCGTCTCGCAAGTTCGTGTTAATGGAGATACCACGACGAGATCAAATGCGGTGAAGGTCCTGGATCCTGATGGCCTTGTGGCTAGGTAATGTTTCAAAGCGTCCGATTGCGCGATACCTTTTTCGGTGAGGCGAGAATCGTATAGAGGGTGAGCAGAGGCTGGAGCGCCTCCTCGGAGTAAGCAATCGTTGTCTCCAGTTTCTTTGGTTGCAACATTGTGGTATCCCTATGAAAATGAAAATACACATGAGATGATGTTGTATGCATATGAATTTGATAAAGTAAAGTTGCTGACATATTTGAATACGCACCTCCGCATGACGGATGAAGTGGACCTTCTTCGTCCTCTCTGCCAAGAATAACGAAAAGCCACTCTCTGGTGGACCTAACGAGTATTCAAACCCATCGCCCTCCATTGCATTCAATGCCCCCGAGCTGGTGCTCTTCTTGAGGAAACTTGTCGCCATATTGTTTTACCTGCTCTACAATACTTATTAGATGCTGCAGTGATAATTGCTTTACAATTATGTCCTCGATAATGATAATGGATTACTTTGTTCCTCGCTCGAAGAAGGATGGATTCATCAGATGCGATTGTTTGTTCCTCACATTCACTTCGATTTTTTTGACACGTACCATACGAATTCCTACATACAATAAAGATATGGTCAAGATATGGCGAGGCGCGAACAAAGGAGCATTTCAGAGTCAGAGTGGGAGAAACAAAAAAACAACAAGAAGAAAGAAGGGCACGCATCCTCTGCATCGTTGTGCTGTCAGTACCTACATCAATAAGAGCCATTATCGGCATCTGCATCCTCTATCATCGCATCGTTGTACTGTCAAGATAAACATGGCGACCACCAATAACAATAATGGCAATGGCGCCCCGCCGATGTCGTCAGCATTTGGTGCTATTGTGTCGTCATCCAAATGCGAACTGGGTCTTGGCGAAGGAGCAAAACATGAAAATAAAAAGCCACAATCATCATCAGTCCGCGATTTCTTTCATTCCATATGGCAAAAGCAACCAGCCCTCTATCATGGAACCAAATACATAGCAACCAAAGACATTTCAGAAGCAGCTGGGGCCATTCCACTGCTTCGGGCATTTAGCATGACATGGGATGATATTGCAGATTTATTACACCACTGCCACTGCCGTCAGCACCACCCAACCACGGGTACATCACCACCATTGTTCTTTCAAAATGGCACCCCCATCACTGATCCATATACTACCTATGCATCCAATCCTCATGCCGCATACCTTGATGGGTGTTCCATCATTATCAACCATGCTGATTTGCACCATCCAATTATTACACAATTATGTGATAATTTACAGAACACCTTCCCCTTCCTGTATGCAAATGCCTACTTGACACCTTCTAGTGCCCATGCAGTCGAGGCACATGCTGATGATCGAGATGTTTTGGTTGTACAAATAATGGGTAAAAAGAAGTGGAAAGTCTACAAAAAAATACCAGTTGAGTATCCCTTTGATAAGGAACAGGTTGGAAAGCATGGAAATGAGGTCGATTCATCAGTATTGAATGGTGGACTATGCTTTCAAAACAAAGAGGTGGTTTTGTGCCCTGGTGACGTGCTGTATCTGCCAAGAGGTTACGTACATGAGGCAACTACAGATGATATGAACACTCCGAGCTTTCATGTAACACTTGCAATAGCTACCCATGACTGGTGTATGTCAGTCTTGCTCTCGGAAACTATCCGCAAGACGCTGGATGGTATGACAAAGTTTAGGAGGGCATTGCCTATCGGTCCCTGTAGTGATTACGAAGATTCCACTTCTCCACCAGGGGCATCTTACCTGAAACAGCAGCTAGATGAAGCCATGTCTACTATTCAGAGCAAGGTAACGTCGCAGTTATTGGAACACAATTTACGAGCAAAATATCGGATACACAATGAAAATCGTCAAAAACTTCAACTACCCATGTCACAACAATCCAAAAAGAGAAAATCTATGGACGAATCCAATGAATGTGTTGGAGACAATGTAGCTTCCTGCCTCACTCTTCAGAGCACAATAAGAGTCAGTACTCCAGAAGAACGAAGCAGTGTTTCAATCGAAGAAGGGCGCTTGCGTGGGCTGACCGTAAGAGAAGAGACAATGCCAATCTTGATGAACATCCTCGGTAAGCTCAAGAGTGATCCTGCTTTGAGGGTCATAGTTAAAGATTTACGAGACCTGTTGGTAAGTGGAGATGATCAAAGTGGTAGGACTGGGCTATCGATGGTTTGCGACTTTACACTGCTTTCATTTGCTCGATGTTGCGTGGAATTGGGTGCTTTGGCTGTCGTTCAATAGTGTATTCTAACATTGTTATAGCGTTAGCAAAGCTTAAATAGAAGGTGGGAGCGCTTCCAGGATATCACCCAGAAATCAAATCAAGTAGGTTCACCTGGCAAAAATAGATTCCAATTATTATTGAACTAAAGGATTAGATACACAACGTGCAGCACTCAAGGGTGATATGTCACTCCTGAGTTTATGGCTACCTACTGGATGTCTGAACCACTCAGTGTTGACATAGTATGGTACATTCTAATAACACATTATCATAGCGTTAACAAATCTGTATACAAGGACTCAAGCAAACCTAACGAGAGGACAGTATACAACCAATCCAACCAAACAACAGCTGACCATGGTCCCATGTGAATACAAAAAAGCCTTCTTGTCGTGATGAGGATTCTTATCCCCTAATTCCACAATCTCTTTTACCCAGGTTGACACTGTCGATAAGCTCCCCGCAACACCCAGTGATACTGCCTTTATTGCAGGTATTTCCCAACGCTCTGCGGGGATGTCGCCAAGTAAAACGATACCCCAGGCTGTCAAACTTGCTGACAGGATACTCCCCAGGAAGTTGGCAAGGTATGTTCCAGTTGGAAACCAAAATAAACCACGAATGCTAAATTTTCCATTCAATGTTGCCAGCTTCCATCGTGTTAATGTTCCAATAGGCGATGAGAGACATGCAATCCACAATTGACGGTAGTATGGAATGCCCCAATATAAATCACCCATCACATAAAGCAGAATTATCAGCCCAAAAAGCATTGATACTAACAAGGGTACAATCCAGCCAAGATGATCGTGATGACACCTTCGACGAAGTACCTTTTTGCTCAATTCGCTATCAAATATATGTGGATTTCTCCTCAAATGATTACACGCTGCCAATGTCCTCCCAGCCCGGTAACTACCTATAGCTGCTTGTAATCCTATTACATACCCAAATAATGCAGCCAATACCTGACTTCCAAGATATGGATTGGCAGTACCATCCATCATCAATACCATTTGTGAATTCCATGATGAAAATGTGGTTAATGATCCACATAACGCTGTTTTAATACCCATATGTAATCCTGTGGCCTTTTGCAATGGATGATCGTGTGATAAAAACGGCATGACCGGCCAATCCGCCGAATGACTAGTAAAATACCCCATAATAAACGACCCCAACATATTCGCAGGTAAATCCAAAAACAGTGCTCCTCCATACTGTTCCGTCTGTCCATTTGCAGTGACGCAAATCTTATGCGACAATGGCCATAAGAAGTCGTTTATTGGATGGCCCAGCGCATTCGATTCACAGTCCCCGCCGAAGAAACGTCCCATGAAGGCACGTAATGTGACTCCGAGGGCGGAGAAGAGGGATAGGTATAGGATGTGTAGCCAGTTCCAGTTGGTGCACATGTTGGATGCCATTGCTTCGAGATTTTGTTCGTCCTCGTCTTCCATTATTTCATAATTGAAGGGTGTAGCATGTTTATCAACATCATCAGCAGAGAAAACCACAACGTCTCCAATACTTGAAGAACTACGAACGGCGGCGGATGAAGGAGAATCTATTATATTATCCCTGGGAGAATCTTCATCATCAGCGGCGGGGGCAGGAGCGGCCGGAGAGACATTTTCTTCATCCCCTCCATTCTCCACGGTAAGGGCTGAAGGCGAATCATCTTGTTCATCTTTTGAAGGATCCATAAACACGGAGCCATCTACCTCTTCATCATCACTGCTCATTGTATCTAAACTAAGCTGACTTTGAAGGTAGTAGTCCATCAACCCGACCGCACTGGAATCATCTACCATGTCGTCGTTGCCACCATCCTGCGACATTTTACATAACATTCTATTAGGAGATAATCACCACCACTCTCCTCCTCCAACTACTTGAATAAATTCGTGATTATTTCTTATGTCGTATTTCCGGCAACGAGAAATAATCGAGTAGGTCCAAGCAAGGACACGATATTTGTCGATTCTAGTCCGTCCGTCTCAACTGGGTCAAAAGTAGAGTTTCTACTTTTTGAACGGGATACAATGGCATATTCGGACATTATTATATGAATTTAGAGATCTATCTATCGTAACACGCACACACTCTAACATTCGAATTACAACGGCCGATTAACTACATGTGGATAATTTGTCTAAACACTACGTCGTGAGGAGGGCATTTCGGGTGGATTTTC
>JALLAU010001391.1:0-10075 GCA_036939495.1 Thalassiosira hispida | reverse complement strand
AGTCTCAGCCCTGTAACTGATGCGCCATCGAAGTCTCCAACTGCACCGCCGAGCCACAGCCCTGTAACTGATGCGCCTGTCACTCCGGAGCCAACGAAGAATCCAACTGCTTCGCCAAGCCTCAGCCCTGTAACTGATGCGCCTGTCACACCTGTGCCAACAAATAATCTGACGGATACACCAACTTCTCCACCAACGGACAGCCCTACAAACAAACCATCAACCGCAAATGTAAGACGTTCTTTCTTATTCCTCATATCAATCCAAATTATTGAGTGCAATTTAGTTTTGGATAGATATTCTCAATTACTCACATGTGCTCCTGTTTTCTTCTTCTAATTCAAAGCCCACCAAAAACCCCACGTCTACGCTAACGAACAATCCTACGAACCCACCAACTCAGAGCCCGACCACAGCCAATGTAAGAAGATTTGTCATTGTTTTTTTCTGTATTCAAACTAAGGTCGTTGCGTATATAATTCCATTCATTCATAAAATGTAATATTGCCTTCTCTTCAATTCAAAGCCCACCAAACACCCTACGTCTCCACCCACGGAGCCTCCTTCCAACCAGCCATCAAAGGTAAGTATTTAGAACAATGATATATGCGTGATACTACTTATGTTCATGTTCTAAACTTCCATCGTAATCCACGTTCTTCCCTTGCAATATAACACCCAAAGGCACCAACTGACAGCCCAACCACAGTTAATGTAAGAAGTTTTGTCGTCATTTTTCATATCGGGTGTTGAATTCCATAATACGATATTTATTTACTCATAAAATGAATTGCCCTATTTTCGATTCAAAGCCCACCACGAACCCCACATCTTCACCCACAGAGCCTCCTTCCAATCAACCATCGAAGGTAAGTTAGAACAATGATGCATAATTAATTTATGTTCATGTTCCTAAACTTCCATCGCAAATCGCCTTCGTCCCTTTCAACATAATGCTCAAAGGCACCAACTGAAAGCCCAACCCACGGTCCCTCGGAGGCACCGACGGATCAGCCTGCACACCGGCCAACTGAGTCTCCTTCAAACTCACCCATAACTTCTTCGGTGCGTATTTTTCATTGGAGCAGTTATTGAAATTCCATTTCATCACCACTCCTCACGTCATATTTGCTGTTTTATATCGCCAACAGCCTACCAAAGCCCCAACTGCCTCGCCCATCGTGTCGCCCACTACCACGAAGCCCACGACCGCGCTCCCCCCACCATGCCAGACGGTCGAGGTATATGTCACCACGGACAACTACCCCGCGGAGACCAGCTGGAAAATCATCAACAATTGCGACGGAACTGAAGCACTAGGGGGGAGCGGGTATACCGTCGCGAATACGCCATATTCGGACTCGCAGTGTTTGTCACCAGCCCGGTACACTTTCACCATTACGGATTCTTACGAGTAAGCATGAAACGAGCGCGTGCACTATGCGTGCACCTTTTCCAACCTAAACCTAACCAAATACTGCCAACTCATTTTATTACTCTTACAGTGACGGGATCTGCTGCGGTTACGGAAGTGGAAGTTACCTTGTCAAAAGCAACGGAAATGAGATCGCATCTGGTGGAAACTTTGGAAGCTCTGAGATTACATCATGGGGATCGTGTGAGGGTCAGTCGACTTTGAACCCTACCAATGCACCGTCTCCTCCTCCCACCGGGAGTCAACAACGGGTCGCCATCTACGACCCGACTTTAAAGGTGGCCAGCTGCTCCGCTGTCGGAACTTCTTGTGAAACTAGCGCCGACCAGATCAAGAACATGGGAAATGGTGAATTGAACACGCCCAACAGCCTAGACGATTGTACTGACGGACTCACTGGAACCTACGAAACCGACGAATCCATCGAAAGTATCACGGTTCGCTCCCTTTTGGGGCAGCTGCAGGTGGGCGCCACAGTTGTAATCGAAACCAAGGTTCATGCTTATGGCAATGGCAGTGAGGATTACGCCGACTTTTACTACGCCGCCGACGCATCCAATCGAAATCCGAATTGGGTGCTCATCGGCACAGCCCAACCCAATGGCGGCGGTATGCAGACGGTGTCGACGCAATTCATTCTACCCGCTGGTGACTTCCAGGCCGTACGTGTCAATTTTCGTTGGGGAGGCTCTGGAGAAAAAAAAGGAGCGACGTGCGGTGGACATAATTATGATGATGTTGATGACCTGGCCTTTGCAGTGGCCCCCACTAACACGCCGGAGCAGATTGCGGTGGGATCGGAGATGCCGAAACCCAGGCCGATGAAGCCCCTGCCGAAGCGAGAGTTTAGCTGCGACTCGCTGGAAAGGGACCGATGTACCGCGGCTTCGTCTTGCCGCTGGAAGGGCAACAAGAACGAGTGGGGCACGAGGGGCGGTTGCCAGCCACGCCGCAATAGTACCAACAACCGGACTCCCAATTTTAATTGATCTTGATCTGTTTCAAATAGCATCATTGTTCCGATGGGATCTATTCAAAGATGTTTTTATTTGTTATTTGAACAGAACAATCAGAGAGTCTCCGACAGCAGTTTCCTATGCAACCCGAAAGAGGGATAACTGATATTTCAACGTGCCGAGTGTGCGCCCGTGAAAACTGCTCGTATTCATTATTTTTGAGTCTACGAGGTCTATGTGATATGGGTGTTTTTACGTACATGAGTAATAGTGGCGCTGGCATTGTTTTTAGAGAGTCGAAAAGAGCGCAGTAGATAGTGAAAGTAGGAGAAAGAAGAACTATTATGAACTTCTTCTAGGACGATAGTTTTTGGAGTAGTGCCGTAGGATGTAAAAGGTCAATTGCTAGGACATGTTTAGAGGCGAATGGAGTGCCACATACCTAAACCTCATCGTAATAAGTGAGATGTTCATGTAGACTGACAATCCTATGCCATCGATGGCCAGCCAAAGGAGACTCAATCCCTCGAAACCCAAAACCTCATCATGAGTAGGTGCTCTTAATCGTATTTTGTTCTTCATTAGCATTTCAATAAGTGTTTGAATCCATTTTCTAGAGTTTATGTGTGTAGCATCTGCCAAATCACGAAGAGGGGCTAGTAACTTTTATGACAAAAAAACATACTAAGTAGTATGGGGCTTACAAGACTTTAGTCCATATTGTAGTCATGCCTATACATGAATACATATGCGCAAATCAAGATACGCAACACACTTCACTTTTCGTCTCTCTTCTCATTTCCCATGCAGGTGTCTCGTATTCCTTATTTCTATCAAAACTGATACGAGATCTGAAAGTAGCATACACCGGCCGGTGATCAGATGTCCTGATATCGGGTACACTGCAGTATGACAGTACATCGGTGTTTATATCAGATTTGAAAAGAATGCGATCAGTCCACGATGGCACTCGTCTTTTTTGTGACGAATCATAATGATCTGTAGAATGGAGAAATATGGCGAGAGATGAGATTTGTGATAGACAAAGAAAGAGGACCCGATTAAATATTGGCATTGCCCATTATCATTCCCCTGCCTCTCACCTGAATCATGATCGAACTTGTATGTGGGGAAAAAGTTCAGTGGGCCCTCAGCAAAGCCAGAAAATATCCTATTGAACCTCATGAGCATCGTCAACTGATCGTTGCAAAGCAATGCATCATGCATGTGATTCTCGAGCATACCATCCACGACTTCTCTCGTACCATTGATCCTGAAATTCAAGTCTCCAAACCAAAAGACGTAATCAAAGGAATCAACGAGAGGGTTTGTTTTTGGTCCCGAGTCGGTACGAAGATCGTTGTTGTATTGAGAGCTTGGGTACGTCAAATCAGGGTCTGGCAAAATATTTCCATCCTCCAATAAATTTTCGTTCATATCTTTTATGCAATCATTTTCATAATCGCGATGAAAATGGAGGCATTCGTCTTCACTTCCAGAAGTATCACTCGTTTCACAATCGTTCTTTTTTACCATCTTTGTTGCCATATCGCTTGATATTTTGCGGAATTCGTGAGTCCTTCGAACGGTTGCATGCTGATGCGCTGCGAGGTGAGCATTGATGAATATGAATGTAGACTCGGCGATGGATAATCTGATACCAATGCCTCCCTTGTTGCCCAAGGTATCACCGATTCCCGTCGGCACGGCCAGAGATCGAACGTTCGAGATGAGGTGAACTATTGATTTGTGGACGAATAGAATAATGTGTGATGCCTGGAGAGAGTGGCTTCGTATTACATCGTAATCAGACCCCAGCACAGTCTCGAGCACAGCAACCCACTTGGCTTTAGACGGCACGATGATGGATTTGGCAAAGGTATTCTCACACTCCTGGGTTCCCACACAAACAACGTGAAATTTGCGGCTCGGAAACAATAGTTTCGCCAGCTCTTCCGGCGACGGGGGTTCCCGCGCCTCTTGATTCCACGTAACTATTCGAATCAATATTTCACGAGTCATCTCGACGCGAGCTTTGATCTCCTCGTAGGTTGGCGGGAGCTCATCGATGGGAGAGGATGAGCTGTCATCAGACAACGGTCGCGGCCAGGATTTTAGCAGTAGCGGAGTTGACAATGACTGCCTCCCCGCCGATCGAAGCATTGTAGGTTGGATACGAGACAATGTGAGACAAAAAAACTTCGTTCTCACCGATAGTGGGGCCGTATGGACGAGAGAAAAAAAATCAAAATCTCAAAAAGTATTTCAATTTGAAACGGCAAGTTCAGCCGGCCCAAAAAGGGAACGAAGTTCGCCACACACGGGCAGCAAGTTCAAGTCGCTTCGTCAGCTTCAGGCCCAGTCTCGGGGCAAACTACTCGGTTGCACCCAAGCTGTACTTATCTACAACCTAGAGCTTGAGAGAATGAGAATGCGACACCCAGCAAACCTCACTTCCTTATCGCTTACTGATATGGTTGTCGAAGAGAGAGAGTTTATCGAAAGATGGATCGATGGAAGTTGCAAGGTTCCGATTGCACTTGATGACTTGCCAAAGGTGAGAATCAAGCTAAAACACGACATCGTCACCACGCTCCCTCACATATTCATTCTCTAAAGTGTATCAACCCATCTCACTTCGACTCACACTATCACAGGAAATGACACCTATCCTGGCAGCCAAACCTACCGCCTACGCCTTTCTTCTATCCAGCATTGACCATTGGCCGATACCGCCGAGCTTGAAGAAAATTCTCGAAACGGCCGAGCTCGATGGAATGCAGGAGACACGCATAACTTGTTCGATATCAATGTCATTCTATCATACTCTTTCCAAACGATTCTACGGGTCGACGTGGGTGGGGCATGAGCATCCATTCTCCATCAAGACATCAACCAAAAGAATACCAATCGATAACTTGAACGAACTGACTTACTTCCAAACACGGATAAACGATCCGAACTGTTTTATTGTGGTGGAACTTGTCATGGCAATATTGAGCCCTTTGGATGGCAGCGTTTCTCGCCGATATGGCTGTGGATGGGCGCTCGTCAATCCATTCTTCCTAGACCTTGCCATGTCGACGGGAAAGATCGGCTTGTACAGTGGATCTCCACGAGATTTACTACAACTCAAGGGCAGCGGATCTTCGATACAGAAAGAGCTGCTGATAAAACAAAGAGCGGGTACAACCTCAGCGATGGTAACATACACAATTTGGAGACCAACAGATCTTGGTTTGTCATTGGCATCCTGCATCAAAGAAAATCAGATCGTTGGAGCGCACACACCCATCGCTGGTCTTCGCAGTACATCCATAAACTACTTTGACAATAGAGAAAGCATTGCTAGGACTTGCATAGGGGCTACCACGCGAGGACACGTTCTCGATTGGACATTATTGCCACCTAAAGAAAATGCCAATATGAATATCATGGCGAGACCCTGCATCCTTCGAGCGAGCAACATTAGCATAAAATTGCCTAAAAGGATGGAGTTTGAGAGAACATTAGAATCTTGGATCGCACATGCACTTCCTAAGGGTAATGGACACATCCTCAACAAAATGAGCTCCATCTTTGGATGGAACAAGGCCAAATCTGTTGACAAAGACAACAAGGACCACCCAGCCACAACAGTAGTAAGTCGTAGGCTGAAAATTGGAGTGCATAACGGCCATACTATTCTTCATAATCAATGGCACGATGTAGATCTACTGTCTGACGATGGCGATGATCCTGACAAACTGCAAGCTAGTGATGTTGAAATATCAAGCTACATTGAACATCATTCTTGTACGCTCCTCTGTATGGTTGAATATACTGTCAAAACAGTCCAAGCTGTGCAAGGCTTGCAATCTCCAAAGAAGATGCAATCGAATCTGACTACCGTTCTTGTTGGTGTTGCTGCATTTAGTCCTTTGGGAAGGATGAGTTTTGATGAACCAAATGCGGAGGTGGTGACATTGAACCTGACGAACGATATACGATGACAAGCCTTGTGCGCCAACCCTCTATTTTCTCCGGCTCGGGATGACATGGCTGAACCCCAATCCTTGACATTTGAGCTGTGTGCATGTGGCAAGACGAGATCAAACGAAGAAACAAATCAAATCGATCTGCCAAGGTCAAGGTGTAGCGAGGTCTCAACAGATGACAAAATATCCTTGGATGGCTCAGCAAAATCTAGATTTATCTGCATCAACCGTGTGGGTAAGTATTCGACATCTTCAGGTAATGAGGCCAAGGAGGACTGCAGTTTATACAATTGGAAGATCGGCGAAGAAATTACACTTGGTAACAGCACCATAGACACTTTTCACAAGGATGTTACATCTCCAGTTCGAGATTCTGCCAGAGGTAAAATCGAACATGATAACGTTGATCATGTACCTGCGGTTATTGTGGACTCCGAGGTAAAATCTTCGTATTCTACGTCAACCGAAATGGGAGACTCAAATTCCGTGACTGCAGTAAGCTTTTTGCTGCACTCATTTACCATGCCTTCAACGAGTCATCCAGAGTCGGCAGCGAAACTTCCAGAATTACTATCTTTTCGATTGAAACTCTATTCCTACGACGAGATTACGACGGACTCATTCGCTCTGAATGAAGCAAATGGTGCTATAAAGTTTACGTCTTCATCGAGCTTCTCGTTCGTCTATGACTACTCCGCCACAGCATCTGCGGAAGAGTTTGCACGATATCTTATGGATAGCGATCTTTTCGTAGAGGTATTCGACGAGTCCAAGTTCCACCTAGGAACGATGGCGTTACCCATGCATTTATTTCTCAGACAGGGCAAGGATACCAAAACACTGGACAACCTCTCTGTTGATATCAATGCACCCCAATACAATGGTCATCACAGCATTCCTTTTCGTGTGGGACTGGGCAAACCAACCGTCGGCCATCTAGCGGGTAGTATTGTTTTATCAATTCAATGCGTAGGAAGCAAATCTGACATACCACAAGATCCAGGAACACCAAGCTCGGGCCCAAAGCGAGTGGTTGCTCGAAGATTGGTCGAGTCAAACCAAGACGTGGGGAGTGTTGTTGCGAATCTCAATCAGAATAGTGGATTGGTGAGTAGAGAAGCTGATGATATAAGTTCAAGTAGTCACGTGCCATCTATTTGTCGCAAAAGTCTTCGGCAGAAGCAACTCCATGCCGTAGGAGATTTTCAACGACAGCGGCAGAAGAATGGAGACGGCAATGTCACTGAAGAACTCGATTATTTCTTCCGTGCAATCACCCTTGCTCAAGGACAGCAATTTGAAGCAGATTATCGGGTCTTGGCCGCAGTTCAGTGGGCTCGAGAGGGCAAGAAGAAACAGCTCATAGCCAACCACATCAAGAACTCCAAAGAAAAGACGTTCATCGTACAGCCATGGGTGGGTCAGACAGTCTCGGTAGGTCCATTTGAGTTCACCAATCCCATGCCTGTAACTGAGACGTTCATTATTGAAGCTAGTCATCCTGGAATAAGGCTCATATCCAAGTCAGAGACATCAGGTGCCCAAACAGAGATCCGTTACGACCAAGAAGATTTTGAATGCAATCACATCGTTGCAAAGCCAACTGAAAGTGTACGTGTAACTCTTGCGTTTGATTGCACCGATATCGACGATCAACCTACCATGCAGATCGACGAGCAATCTGCCATCATGGTCTCATTTGTATCCGCGAATACAAGTGATGTCGTTGCGAGCTTCAACATCCGAGTACAACCTCGACTGAGAGTTGACCGGCGGTTCATCATTGCCTGTAGCGAAAACGAATATCTCCGAAAGATCTTTGCTCTAGAAGATGCAACTGAGGGAATGATGAAGCTATCAGTCAAGTGTGTAGATAAAACCTCAACCAAAGGAGTTCAATATACGTTGAGTGAATCCATGCAAAGTAATGAGCTTCTGGTAGAGTTTTGGTGTCCGGGCAGGTCGCTATCGTCGGAACGATTCTATGTATTGTTTAGTTATGACAACTTCAATACCTTGTATGAGTGCTGGGAGTTCATCATTGATATCAAAACTCCAATATACGATACAGTGTGTCTGGGCAAAGTTGGTCGAAAGAAGGTTATGATAAATCACGACAAAGAGGGCTCCAAAAACTGTCGTGTGAAATGCTTCACCCAAGTTTTATCAAGCCCCACAGATTACATTGGATCGAAAACCATGTGTGCTTGTGAGCCAAAGGAGTCTTTCCAGTTGTTGACGAACGATGCAGGGAGAGGAGGCGGAGGAGGAGAGAATATGTTCCACATCTTGTTCCAATTCTTTGATGAGGGCAGGCGAAAAATTCTCATCCATTTGGTCAACCAAGACACCAATAACTTGATCGGAGCTTGGATTATTTCGATTCAGTGTTATCTTCCTTGTATCACAAAGGAGTACAATGTTGATATCGTACCAGACCGGAAGAAACATATCAAACTGCCATTCACAAATGGTACGGCTGATAATCGGCTCATTGAGGTGTTATCCAGCAATGAAGTGATTCTAAAACCAACACCAGATTGCAGTGAGTTGGAGCTGAAGGGCCACGAAACCGCCTATCTCCGATTCCAAATATTGGTCGACGAAGAAAATATCACTGTGATGGACAAAGATGAATCAATTATTGATGTATTTCTGTTTACACGAGACAAGTCCACCAACGCCAAGGACTGTTTTCGTCTTCGTCTCCATGTTCAGTCACAGCATTAGCAACCAGGCTTTTCTCGCTGAATATGAATACCTTATAAGCTAAAAAAACAACTGCACATCTCGGCTCAGCATCTGCAATACTAATACTTGACATGATGCCGAACTCTGCCTTGTAGATCTCGATGTACCCGTGGTATCCCAAATTAGCACTTGCTGTTTTCTTTGGGTTGTCTAAGAGGAAGAGCACTATCAGTAAAGCTTTGCTTTGATGTTCGCAGATCATCTTATCAAAATTCTCGTTCTGTCATAAGGCACCATCACAGTCACCACCAAAGGTGGATTTCACTATCTGGTACTCGAGCGTGAGGAATAATATCCTTCCTCTCCTGAACCTCATCCCAGCAAAATTCATGATCGTAATCGATACATCACAACATGTGATCACAGCCATCTATCTCCCTTCGAAATATAAATGCTACAATTGGGACACTTGGCCCGTCCATCATTGATACCAAAGCTGTCGTTCTTCATGTTACCCAATGCACGAAAAGTGGCATAAACATCTGTGGTCTTTGTTGACAAACGGGTACGCATTCTGGCCCATGACTGATCGTTTAGTAAAGACTCCCATTTGGTAGTTAATCGGATTCTGGATTGCGGGGAATCCTCGGAAAGCTTGCCGTACCTGGATAACAAGCTCAAAGTCAAGTAATTAACTGTGTACCGATAGTGCTTCATAGCAACGTCCACCACCGTAATTCTGGGTAGGCCTTTATTACAACCCACAATCATAAGCCTTTGGACATTGTGCATGGAGTAAGAATGAGAATTATCCTTCTCTTCGTAGATGAACAGTCCCGGATTGTTGATTACAATTTGTCAAAGAGTAATTATATTCAGTTCGTCAATATATTGTTTGAATGTTCAAGTAAGCCAAATAGCAACTTTAGCATCATGGTATCAGATAGTAGCAAACAGACGTACCTCCACATCGTGAGAGTACTACTCAATGTTGCGTTCGACACCTCAATCGACCT
>JALLAU010001390.1:0-10093 GCA_036939495.1 Thalassiosira hispida | reverse complement strand
ACTTCGCCAAAACTCATCAAGTCCTGTAATTGCATTGTCAAAGTCCAAAGCAACCAATACTTTGGTTGATCCATCAATCGACAAACCAGAACCAAAGCAAGAGGTGGAAAGATTCGATGCATCTATCCCTTATCGGAGCATCTGGAACGCGTAGAAACTCTTCGTCAAATTCATGTCCGGGATTGCACTCACAGTCTTCTTCGTGCGATCCTCAGTTGAAACAGAAACGCCACCCACAAAGACAGCTCATCATGATGTTACAGCCACTCTCTTTTTCAATGTACTTTCCACACCCTTGGCAGAGCTTTGTATGCTCACGTAGCCAATGAAGCGTCAATTCGTCTACATCACCTTCTCCGTCAGTCGATCCTTGCATTACAACATCTCGTCTAGGTTGAAAGGCCCGTCCCAATAATGCAATCACGTCTCCTTGTCCCTCGCCAGAATGGACACGTTGGAGACGTATCTTGGCTTGAATCTTCTTCCTTCCCTATCCACTTGACTAGGCACGACTAGCAACTTTCATGGCGACAGGTAGGCAGACAAGATTGCACATGCTGTTGTTTCCTCGCAGCACAGTGTATAGAGAAAGGGGGGTGGATGTTGAATGTTCGTTTGAGACATTGCTTTTGACGACATAATGAGGAGAAGATGGGTATCTGATTACGGAATTGAGGGACAGAGTCTATGTACTGGTTCATTGATATCATCACCTCGGAGTGATTCCTTCTTATGCCATCTTCAATCTATCTTTCTATTGTTGAAATGGTGGTTACAATACTATTGTATAGTTGTGATGTCTCTCTACGCTATCACCCCAAGACCCACTTGGCAACTAGGTATTCAAGCCAATTTGGCTTCAAGGGCAGCAATCTTTGCCTCCAACTCAGCCACCGCAGGTGTTTTAGGAGCAGCCTCGGCAATCTGAGCAGCACTGCCAGTCCCGACCTCATCCGTCACACAACCCTCACTAGCCGTCGCCACACATTGAATGTACTTGAACAGAGTACCCTGACTAACCCGAAGAGGCGGCGGCGCCCACGCCTTCCTACGCTCCTCCCACTCTTCATCGGAAATCAACAAATCGATGGTCCTCTGGTCAGAACGGGCATCGATACGGATGGGGTCGCCATTCTGAACGAGGGCAATGGGTCCACCCACCTGTGCCTCTGGCGTGATGTGACCGATGCAAAATCCGTGACTGCCACCGCTGAAACGTCCGTCGGTGAGCAATGCCACGCAATCGCCAAGTCCGGCTCCCATGATGGCACTGGTGGGAGTGAGCATCTCGGGAAGGCCGGGTCCTCCCGTGGGTCCCTCGTAGCGAATGATAACTACATCCCCACACTTAATTTCTTTGTTCTCGAGTCCACTAAGCATGAGCGCTTCGCTATCGTACACCCTAGCAGTGCCCTATGAAACGTATACGGATTATGGTATATCATATGGTCAATAAATATGAAGGGAAAACGAATCGTTGACGATACATACAGAACATGTCAAAAAAACTCACAGTAAAGGTCTCGCCCTCCTTGCCAGTAATCTTGGCCACACCACCACCGGGGCAAAGATTACCATACATGATTTGCAAGTGTCCCGTAGCCTTCACCGGATCGTTAACAGGACGAATAATTTCCTGCCCGGGAGTCAAGCCAGGATGGTTCATATCTGCCAAGTTTTCATTGTGTGTTTTTCCCGTGACAGTCATTTGATCTCCATCAAACATATCGTTGTCAATGAGGAATTTGATCATACCGGGTGTGCCACCAATGTTTTGTACGTCTTCCATTACAAACTTTCCAGATGGTTTGAGATCTGCTAGGAATGGAGTCTGAAGGAGTGGTATTATTGGATGTGAAACAAAACAATCAATGAGCAATACATCATACAACATAATACTAGGCCATCTCTCAGTTTGTCATGCACTGTACTTACAATATCAGAAATACGCTGGAAATCATCCAAAGTAATCGCAACAGCAGGATCCTGAACCGAACGACTCATGGCAATCAAATGAAGGACTGCATTCGTAGACCCTCCAGTCATCATAACCATACGAATGGCATTCTCAAACGCAGCCTTGGTCATGATATCACGTGGCTTAAGATCCTTCTGAAGTAATACCTTCATCGCCTCACCTGCCGCCTCGCACTCATCCCGCTTCTCCTGAGAATCAGCGGGGGAACTTGACGAGTACGGGAGGGACATACCCAACGCTTCAATTGCAGTTGCCATAGTATTAGCCGTGTACATGCCCCCACACGCTCCCGGTCCAGGACAACTATGCTGAATAATCTCCTTACGCTCCTCCTCGGTAATCTTATCATACAAAGACTGCCCATACGATTGAAAGGCACTTACGATATCCAACTTATCCCCAGTGCTAGGCTGCTCCCCCGCACGGATCGTACCGCCATACACCATGATGCCAGGTCGATTCAATCGGCCCATGGCCATGATCACGCCTGGCATGTTCTTATCGCATCCGGGCAGTGCGATACAGCCATCGTACCACTGTGCACCCATGGTAGTCTCGATGGAGTCGGCAATTAGGTCTCGGGATTGGAGGGAGTAGCGCATACCGGTCGTGCCCATGGATATACCATCGGATACGCCGACGGTGTTGACTGAGAACAATGGATATTGTGAGTTAACATGTGGAGGGAAAAGTATACAAACAATTGATCTTATCAAACTTACAGCGAAAGCCGACGAGATCGCAACCGACGACGCCCTTTTTGACGTATTCGGATAATTCGAGGAGGTGCATGTTGCACGGGTTACCCTCGTACCAGACGGAACAGATGCCTACCTGGGGTTTGGACATGTCCTCTTCCGTGAGGCCGGTGGCGTAGAGCATGGCTTGGGAGGCTCCCTGGGCTGCTCCCGTGGTCAATTTACTGATGAAACAATTATTCAGATTCATTCATTCAATGACGTGTTAGATGAGCATTAAAAGAGAGGAGCTAAGGGAGCAGAGTGATGGCCATCATAGCAACATATCCTTACCGGCTGTACTTGTTCATGACACCCTCTTCTCCATCGCCATCGGCCATACGAAGCGAAGTTTTTGCAGGCGCCAATCTCACCGATGGGGCGAACGCACTGCATGATTCGATGGCAATTGCCATCGAGGCGACGGCTGTAATGAAACGCATTGTGTTCGATGTTGATAGAGACGTTGTTCCTTGATATGTTGATGTTGGCTATCTAGGATTGTGAAGGTGGGAGAGATTATGATGGCAATGGCAAGATTTTGCGGTTGTGAAAGCTTGGGTGATGGCTGCACTATCTAAGTAGGAATCAGTATCAAGGTAGATTGACGAAATCTTTGTGTAGTATCGTACCCAGCTAAACAATGTGGAGCTGGGAGAATTGGAGATAAGAGGAGACAACAATCAAATCAATAAAACAATTCTTGAAAGGGAAGAATGAAAGATCTTAACTCTAGGTTTATCTTCTGATGAAGCTAGGAACACTGTGTGAAAGAACATGAGGCTGGTTCTCCTAGACCGAAAGCAGATGGTGGATCTCAGAACTTCATAAGAGAAGTTCGGGACCAAATTGTCTAGAAGATGAGTGAGTCCCCTCTCACTTTAGCATCCAAACCTGCAGGCCATGCAGCTCTCATCTCTGTCAAGGCCAATACTACAGCTCTATATTCCATCATTCAGCGTGAAAATGATTCAACACCTGTTCAATTTCAATTGATTTAGGGCTATCAATACCCTCTGAATCTCTTACAGCTGTCAGCTCATTGCTGAGATATGATCTTGCCCCTTTATGATCACCAGCAGCAAGGCAAATATCATGTCCATGATGATATATTGATTTTGTGAACGCTCCTCCCCCAATCCCCTGCTCCTGCATGAGGGCTAAACACTTTGTAACGGAATCTAGTCTTGTATTGACATGATTTTCCGCCACTCCAACTGATGATGATGACTGTAGAGCAATATCCTCTTGCAAGGCCTGGATCTCAATCATCCTTTCGTCTCCCCCATTTGCATTGCCCTCTAGACACATTTCACAGTTGCACACGAAGGAGAACCTCTCATTCAAATATTCTCGTCTACCTTTTGTATCCATGCATTCGTTTGGGCCATAAATAGTCAACAACTCTTCTCCAATATCAATGTCTCGCGTTGCAAATATCAGCTTTTGTTGCAAACTTGGACTCCAAAAGTGGTTGACATTGGGCCGACAGGAATGATTTATCCTCGCTATCGTGAGGAATAATCCTCCATTAGGATCATCTCCAAGACGGAAAGAATTTGTATCATAGACACCCTGAGGTGTGTAGACGACATCAATACCATCCTCATTACAAGATGAAAGCGCCATGAAAGATTGTTGCGTGGTTTTATGCATTGAATTGTATGCGCGTTGAATGGCATTCTTGTGCAATAGTTGTGCAGCTTCGGGACTTGAAGCCGCCTGCGAGTTGGGTACTCTCATGACAGCTCGTTCACGCATAATTTCATCACCACGTTTGTATGTAACCATTGCTCGTAGGCCCTTGCCAGACAAGGGCGTTGCATCAAAAATTTCGAAGGAAGCGCGATGTTCGTGCAGCATATCCGTCAATGCCGATGGTCGCTCGGCGTTTAATTTGTCTCTCAGCCGATGGGCTTCTTCCAAATCATTATTTGTCGGGGCGTTGGTCTGAGCATCATCATCTATGCAACTATCGTCATCAGAGCTGCTACTGCCATCACCAAAGCAGGCAAAAGGGTCATATTCATCTTTTGCAATCATGATGATGGAATTGTACGGCGAGAGCAATGAGATCTAGCTTGGTGCTTGGTAATGTAATAGCCGGTGGTCCATCTTCAATCTTCATCTTTGGCTTTGGTTTTAGGTTGGGGAGGGCCGGAGGGTACGATACTTGCCCAAGTAGGAATCAATATCAATCGTGTAGGAGCTACGGAACCTAGGTACGAATAACAGGAGAAGGAAAGAGAAGGGAGGAGACAAATCTAATAATCAACAAAACACTTCATGAAAGTGAAGAATGAAATATTGTGACTAGGGTTATCTGCTGATCGTGACGTTGGCCCCGATCCAAAGCACATCGATCTCAAAACTTCATAAGAAGTGCGGGACCAAATCAGGCGTGTCGTCGTCACCAACATTGATAGTCCCAAGTGCGGAGATGAGTGAGTCTTTCTCGCTTTAGCTCCAAACCTGCAGGCCATGCAGCTCTCGATCTCTTTCGAGGCCAATACTACAGCACTTCGCTCCATCATTCAGCATGAAAATGATTCAACACCTGTTCAATTTCAATAGCTTTGGGGCTATCAACACCCTCTGAATCTCTTACAGCTGCCAATTCGTTGTTGAGGTATGATTTTGCCCCTTTATGATCCCCAGCAGCAAGGCAAATATCATGTCCATGATGATATATTGACTTTGTGAACGATCCCCCCCCAATCCCCTGCTCCTTCATCAAGGAAATACACTTTGTAATGGAATCTAATCCTGCACTAACATTATTTGCCGTTGATGATTGCAGAACAATATCCTCTTGCAAGGCCTGGATCTTAATCATTCTTTCGTCTCCCCCATTTGAATTGCCCTCTAGACACATTTCACAGTTGCACACGAAGGAGAACCTCTCATTCAAATATTCTCGTCTACTTTTTGTATCCATGCATTCGTTTGGACCGTACGTAGTAAACAATTCCTCTCCAATACCAATATCTCGTGCTGCAATTATCAGCTGCTTTTGTAAATTTGGACTCCAAAAATGGTTGGCGTTCGGCCGACAGGAATGATTTATCCTACATATCGTGAGGAATACTCCACAATCGGGATCATTCCCAAGACAGTAGGAATTTGTATCATAGACACCCTGAGGTGTTTTGACAACATCAATACCATCCTCGTTACAAGATGATAGCGCCATGAAAGATTGCTGGGAAGTTTTATGCATTGAGTTGTATGCACGTTGTATGGCATTTCTGTGAAGTACCTGTGCAGCTTCCGGACTTGACGCTGCCTGCGACTTGGGTACTCTCATGACAGCTCGTTCACGCATGATTTTATCACCGCGTCTGTATGCAACCGTTGCTCGTATACCCCTGCCAGACAAGGGCGTTGCATCAAACATTTCGAAGGAAGCGCGATGTTCGTGTAGCATATCCGTCAATGCCGATGGTCGCTCGGCGTTTGATTTGTCTCTCAGCCGATGGGCTTCTTCCAAATCATTTGTTGGAGCATTGATGAGAGCATCGTCATCAATGTGATTATCGTCGTCAGAGCTACTACTGCCATCACCAAAGCAGGCAAAAGGGTCATATTCATCTGTTGCAAGCATGGTCTGTTGAATTGTTATTGCGAAGAGAAGTGAAGATGAGGCAACGGAACGGGCGGCCGGGTATCGTAGTGGGTCTGTGGCTGTTAGGCTTTTAACAAATGACTATTTAGCGGGGGATACCCACCGTTTTGCCCGACACACTTGGTGGGGTTCTTTTTTGTTAGCGTTAGTTACTAGTCCTACTTGCGCGCACTTACGCGCGCACTACTTGCGCTAGCTTCAGCCACCAACTTTACAAAACCTTTTTGGCGGGGCTCCCCGCCACCCCGCTATAAGCATAAGCCAGTGGCTGTCTGTGGGTAGGAGACCAGGGGGTTCGGGCGCGTGCTCCCGAAACGTAGGACTTTGATCAGCCTAAAAGGCTTTGTTTTGGCCTGATTTGGGCAGAATATAGGCCTCGATCGTGCTCGATCGGGTCATGTTTCGGGTCATTTGGGAAATATCAGAAGGGATAACCTGTCTCTGGTATTTTGACCTACGTATTCCTACGTAAATCACCCCAAATTAGGGCTGCATTTAAGGTTGCGTAGCCCCCCAATAGTCGTTGGGCGCCCCCTGTGCGTTGGCCTATAGGTAGGATTAGGAGAACAACTGTCTATGTAGGAATCAGTACAAACCTTCAAGCCAATCGAAAACTTCTTTCTATTGGCGGGAACCTGCGGGAACGCCTCGTCTCACAAAATAAAAGAGGATGACTCAGAAACGGCAGAAAGGACTCAAAATAATGGTCAAACAACTGCTAGAAGAAGACGGCATGCCTTCCGACTTTCCGACCACCACAACTCATTGATAGATAGGGAGGTCGATCAATCTGTGCAACTATGACTAGCAAGATAGAGAGTGATGAAATTGCAAGGCGTATAACAATCCCTCTTCACCTTGATGTGTCTGCAAGAGAGAGATCAGTTGCTATTAATAATCTCATCGCTGGTGGAATTGCAGGCATGGCAGGTGTCATCGTTGGGCACCCCTTTGATTCAATCAAAGTCAGATATCAGATGGCAGGCACCAGGAGCTCTGCAGCTACGACGGCAGCACAATCATTTGGTGGCATATCTTCGCTATTTCGAGGGATCGGTGCACCAGTAACAATGGCGGCCCTGGTCAACGCAACAATATTTACAACATACGGGGAAAGCTCAAGGCTTTGGGATAGACACGTTGACAACAGCAGCAGCAACATACTACCAAAGCAGCTAGTTTGTGGCACTGCCACTGGATTCGTTTCCAGCATAATCATGAGTCCAACGGAACTTGTAAAGATTAAAATGCAAACACAAATTAGTGGATCAGAAACTTCGTATCGCAATTCATTGGACGCAGCGAGAAGCATTCTTTCTACACATGGTATAAAGGGGTTTTACAGAGGATTTGTTCCCACTTGCCTGCGTCAATGCCCAGGATTTGCAGTGTATTTTGGATGTTATGGTAGAATAAAGGATCAACTGAAAGGTGGATTAGAGCACCCGTGGCTACCATCTATAATCGCTGGAGGTGTTGCGGGGTCTTTATCTTGGGCGGTAGTTTATCCCATTGATCTCGTCAAGAGCAGGATACAGGCACTTCCCTTATCGACAACAACTAAGTCTGAGCGATCTATTTGGAATGTTGCCAAGGCTGTTGTCCAGCAGCAGGGGTGGCGGTCGTTGTATCGAGGCATGGGAATCACTGTATTCCGAGCGTTCCCCGTGAATGGAATCATATTTCCTACTTATGAACTAACCTCGTCGATGCTTGGCAAGAGGGTTGAAGTGTGACACAAGATATAACATATGTAAAAATGATATAGAGAGAGCTACAAATAGTATCTAAACAGATAATACTGATAGCGAGTTCTCCTTCAATGGACAGAAACATCCAAAGAATATAGGCTCGCTTTTATTGATATCCAATTACATCTATTTTGTATCATGTTGCCTATTATATGCTCTTGTGGTACGTCCATCAAGTAGCGACATATAAATTGATTAAGTAGTACGTACCTCTCGTCTGCCGGAAATGCCCCAAGGGTGGCAATGGCAGGGGAAGAAGGACAACATTTCAGCAGCGGATTGCAGCCCGAGCCGAAGCCTATACATGCATGGCAGAGGCTGTTGTTTATATGAAATCACTGCCTCTTGAGTAGTAAGAACCAATGTGAGGGTAGTGCATGAACTAGAGTCTGAGGAAAGAGCGAGCAACAACGCCAATCCGGTCATCACAGCAACACAGTATACAAATTATGAATCTCATATTTGTCAAGCATTTGAATGGCATGCATAGAATTACTTAGAATCATTTTGGTATACTTTATGGCAATGTCAGTACAGTGTTATCATCAATTGCCAATCTTGTCAGTTGAAAGATAGGTTTACGAAAGTGACACATTGAATTGTCAGTACTCTTAGAACAGTGTTAAGTATCAGTGTCGTAACTTACATTCACCAAGTCAATTTGGAAGATGCTGCTTGGTCAAGCTTGGTCAACATGTCCTTCCTTATTTATCAATCTACTTCTTCCCAAAGCCATTCTTATTGCTATCCTTTTTTGACGATTTGTCCATCCTTTTTCCAGTTTTTGATTTCATCTTTTCTTTTTTCGTGCCTCTCTCGCTGCTTAGGCGGCTAGACGGCGTGCTTTCTAAATTGGCCGCAATACCAGGTCCGGACTGTTCCCCTGTTTCCTGTTGATAATGAGATCTACTAAACCAGTATCCATCTCCATAGCTTGTAAATATTTCCGAGTCCTTCTGAATATTCTTTGTTGCCACTGCCACAAAATGTGAACCCTCCAACACAAAAAATCCTGCATTAAGACCTTTTGCTGATGTCATCAAGTACCTCTCAACAGACTCTTTATCTTTGCTCGTTAGCATTGCGCAATCGTTTGCCATATGCCCGAGATAAGCGGCATCGTCCAAAACCGTTGGGTCTGCAACAATCGAGTGGCGGCCTCCAATTTTCAGTTCGTATCCTCTCGCAGTGTCTGTAGTCAATCGGTCTGCTGTGCGATGTTCTTGCGGTACGTGCGAACCGAACAGAACTCCAACTTCGCCTGCAAAATCTCCAACTGATGTCTCCCATTGGAGCAATACGTCGCCAGGATAGAGCGTAATGAGTTCACCCTCAATAATATCTCTGGCAGCGAAGAGGCCTTGGCCAGCCCCACTGATGGTGCTGTCTCCAACAAAGCAACGATTCAATCGAAGATTGGGAAATCTGGTGCGAATCAACGATAAACATACATTCTCTTGCGACATTTCATTGGTTTCTCGATAATGGTCACGAACTTCCTTGATTCGCAATCCTAATTCCTCTTTCGTGAGGTCGTCGTCTCCGATTTCTTCTTCATCTTCAAGCGAAGAGGCTAGTAGTCGCAAATCAATCACACGTCCTTCCCGATGCTGCGGATGCAGAACCACCCCATTGCTTCCCAAAGAAGACGGACGTCGTTCTAATAGTGTTATTATTGGAGAGAAGCATGACGCCAGGAACTTGGGCGAATCGAGAAGTACAACAACGATCATGCACCACGCCCTCAATGGTGAATAGTTATGAATAGCCATGATGATACGCGCGTACAATTCTTATTCCCGGCAGTAGGTTTTAGGCAGGTCAGAGGACTACTACTAGCTCGAATGCCGAAACCACTGCAACCTTCAAGACCTTTGCCTTTGTACTTTGTGGTGTGTTGTGTTGCCGTGTCTTCCACACCGATGGAGGATGATAGGTTGGTTCTTTGTTAGTTAGTTAGTTAGTTAGTTAGTTAGTTTTAGTATTTTTGTTCTAGGACGTA
>JALLAU010001389.1:0-10088 GCA_036939495.1 Thalassiosira hispida | reverse complement strand
CGGGCGAGGGGAGAATCTGTATTAGATCCAGATTCCAAAGCCAACCCTGAGTTTTTGTACATATCTGACACGTGCGTTGACGCGCAATAGGCATCTAGTTTCAAAGCCTTTTGCAGAGGTTAAAAACATAAGTGGCTAAATTGGTTGAAAACAGGGGTTCACCTTTTCACCACTAAGAGTTGGTTGGGTACGAACAATAACTGTAAATTTGCGGGAACACACGGAACATCGGGCATTTTCGTCGGGGTGCCCGCTCGCGCGCTGCCCGCCTGCCCGCTAGATACACTCAGATTGTCTCGCTGACATAAATCTCAACAACCATCTTTGTTCATCTTTCATCTTCGAATGAGAATCGACTGACTCCAAACAACGCATTCAAATTCAATCGCAATCTCTTCTCCATAACTCGTATGCACTCTGCTCTCTTTCCACTTTACAAATTGAATCGAAACTAAAAGCAAACAATCATGGCATCCGAAATCAGCGACGACATCCTCTCCCAATTCCTAGCATTTACAGGCTCGTCCGACCCATCCGTCGCCAGGCAATATTTGGAAATGAGTGGGAATAACGTGGAGACTGCCGTGAGCTTGTTCATGGATCATGGTGCCAGCGGCATGGGAGGTGGAATTGGTGGAGCGAGTGGCGGTGCTGGCGCCGGAGGAGCTGCAGCAATGGGTGGCGCCGCAGCAATGGGTGGCAATGCAGGGTTTGGCTCACCCCAAGTTCGCGCTCCGGATGCCACACGTACCATGCGACTGCTTGGCGGCGACTCCCCCAGCGGCGGCGGCCGTGGAGCCGGAATGGGTGGCGCAGCAGGCATGGGAGGTGGAATGATGGGCGGACCGGGCGATCCATCCGCAGCGCTCATGGCCGCCATTGGCGGACCCGCGGCACGGGAAATGATGCGCAATATGATGTCTGCCGAGAATGGTATGGATGCGGATGTGAATAATGCTTCGAGCATGATGATGGGGAGTACGTGGGCTGCTGCTTCTGGCGGTGGGGGGGGGAGGTGAGTTTTACTTTTTATTTTGGTTAGGGAAAGGAGTGGGGAACTGTTTTTTTCTTTTGAATGATCTTCACGATTCATTTCAATCCGAAGTATTCGGCTGGGAGAGAGATTGGATATCTACGCGGATCTTGTCTTTGTTCACAGTGACTTGGATGATTTGGGAATTTTGCGCTTGATGGCGAACATATCGAACAGAGATGTGTGTGTGTGTTTATCGAATAAGGGCATTTATCTTGTCAAGTGGGGGAATGCATTATTTGGTTCCATCCCACTTCACATTGGAAGGCAATCATTCGTTTGTTATTGCATGACATGACCTAGGCTTGTGGCTTGAATTCTGACAAATCCACCTCTCTCTCTCTCAATCTGTCCAAATTTTGCAGCGCGTTTAGCCATACCGACCTAACGGGGAGAAGTAACCGTCATGCCCGCAGCGGCTCTGGAGCAAGCGGCAGTGGCGCCGGTGCTCGAGCATCTGGAGGAAATGCCCGACGGGGTAGTCAGCGCAGATCCAACAACAATAGCGACGACGATGACGAGGTACAAGTCGTTGACGCCGACGGACAAGCCATGGACGAGGATAACGAATACAATTACCCCGATTCCGACGACAGCCACGATCTAGGCGGCGCCACCAGCAATGCACGTGGTGCCGCGCGCAATACACAGCCACCCAGTCTCTCTACAATGTTTGCAGAACCAACACATCTGATGCATCGCGCGGGAGGGTTCATGGGTGCCAAAAACTTTGCGAAGGATGCACGACGATGGTTGTTGGTGAATATACAGAGCGATGATGACTTTGCGTGTCATGCGTTGAACAGGGATGTTTGGAGGGATGAGTTGGTGGAGAATTTGGTGAGGGAGGGGTTTATCCTTTGGCAGGCTGTGAGTAGATTCTTTTGTGTTTTTGATTTAGAGAAGTCTTCTGGGATGGGTATCATTGGGTGTTGTGTTGATATGTGTATATGCTCATATCGTGTTTGCATTGCTTCTGAATCCTTTCTTTCACAGATGAGCCACTCGAACGAGGGACAAACGTACATCACACGATACAAGGTCGCGGGATATCCACACCTTGCCATCATCGATCCACGTACTGGGAGTCTACTCTGGCGTAAAGAGGGATGGACGCAGGTCAACCCGTTAACAGCCGAGCAGTTTGTGGAAATTGCCAGCGACTTTTGCTCTCGACATTCCTTTGATAAAATGCCCATGGCGGCTCGTAATGCGTATACCAATGGAGTCCCGTTAGGAGCTGCAGGTGGTGGATCTTCGAATGAAAGTAGCAGTAGCCGTCCCGCGAACGATAATAACAAACGACCCATTCATGAGCTTACAGAGGAGGAACAGCTTCAGGCTGCCATTCGGGCGAGTATGGAGGAGGATGCGGCGGGTAACGACGATGATGACGATGTTGAAGTGGTGGATGCTGTTTCAGAAGATGGAAAGAAGCCCAGTGCCACCGAGGATACAACAACAACCAATGATAACGACGCAGACGAAGACGATGAATCGAAACCATCTGCATTCGAAAAGGAAATTCTCTCAATGGAAGTCGAAGACGAACCAACCTCCGGCGATGTGGCGCGGGTACAAATCCGCATGCCCGACGGGAAACGACTCGTACGAAAGTTTGGCGGCAATAGTCCCGTCAAGGTAATTTACGCCTTTGTGGCACAACAATCAAACGATGAGGCCAAGGGCGGGAGACCATTTGAATTGAAGGCCAAGTTCCCCCCGCAGGATTTGTTTGCGAATATTGACGATGGTATTTCGAGCTGCGGGTTGAATGGAGAGGCGATCAACGTCATTTGGAAATAAAAAACTGGAGATAGGCATGTAAAATGGGAGGAATGGCCCAGGCTTTGTTTTAGGTCATGAAATTTCTGCGGATAATCTCAGCGAGTTACATTTCATAATGCTTGACAATGTTGACCTATAGCGTGTGATGGGCCGGGTTCCATTATTTCCCTGCAAGAGTTTTGTTACCTTTGTAGATGTTATGACTCTACGGTATCTCCCAAAAATGAGATCATTCGTACTGTTTTACTTGCACATTTGTCTATCCACTCGGGGGGAAGAGGATGCGCTTGTTTCCACAATACACCCAAGAACTGGCTTCCAATCCATTACATTCCTACTAAACATCAAATCATTTCCCCCATGTTGTAGCTACTGTATTCCCAGGATCATTTTATTGCCCTTCTTTCACCTCAGCTAGCAGGCCTCATCTCGATAATAGATTTGTAAGAGGGAGGGTCAAAATCGGGCCTTTTTCAAGGGTCAAATCACGGGATATCGCACCAACTAGGTGTTAGTACCCACGTTCAGTCCTGTTGGAACCCATCACGAAAAGCTGTCAAAAAAGCAAGAGAATAGAAGGACATCACCATGGCGGACATCACCCCACTATGACCCAAACTCAAAAGCAGTCGGAATAACTCCATGAAAATCACGGAGGAGCCTCCTCTTATCGTCCTAAACCAACTCCAATAAGCTCCATACTTCAATCTTTCATATTCGCTGAATACGACAACAACAAAATCAATAATAATAATATCGGTGGAGACTGAATAAAAAAATTGGACATTGAGTAGCAAATAATAACGCTGCTGCCCCACCGCTCCTGGCCCCTAAAGGAATCAATTCGTCTGTTTTTTGTTCCACTTGTATCGAATTACCTCGCAGATAGAGCTACTAGCTACATTATAAGCAACTGCTGACATCAAATACAATGAAGTTCAATTTGGACGGCCTCGATGTGGTAAGATTTTAGGACTACTCTCTCAACTGTCCAATACCATACTGTTACTTATATTCATTCATATATATTCCTTTTTCACTTCTCTCTCTCTCTCATGAAAATAATAATACGCACATGTCATGAAACAAACAAACAAACCAATCGATACATATATATATCACGCACAACAGTACTTCCCGTACGATCGAATCTACCTCGAACAATACGAATACATGCGTTCCCTCAAACAAACATTAGATGCCGGTGGACATTGCCTACTCGAAATGCCCACGGGTACGGGCAAGACGGTATGCCTACTGAGTTTAATAACATCGTATCAGATGGCCAATACTACAAATTGTGGCAAGTTGGTATACTGTACGCGGACTGTGCCGGAAATGAATAGTGTTATGGAGGAATTGGGGACCGTGTTGAGTTATAGGAGTGAGCAGTTGAGATTGTTGCAGTTGGAGGACGAGGATGAGGTACTAGAGGTAGAATCAGTCATGGAGGAGGCAAATAATGATTCTACTTCTTCTGGAGCTCATGAGCAACAGCCGAAAAGGAAGCGAAAGAGGATTTACGGACCAAAAAAGAATGCTCATAGACAAAACATGGGACCCTCGTCCAATGAGAGCGGAGCCGGGGGAAATGGTACCCTGGCCCTATGTCTCTCCTCCCGTCGCAACATGTGCATCAACGAACGCGTCATACGCGAGAGCGATCGTGAGAGCATCGATGCCGCCTGTCGTTCCATGACGGCTCCGTGGGCATTGGAACGGGCAAAGAAGAAGACACAACAGCAACAGCAACAACATGGTGGCACACAACAACATCAATCACCAGGGGATCAAAAGTTTGGAACATCCTGCTCGTACTTTGAAGGCTTCCGCGAAGCGGGGGAAGCCACATCCATGCCCTCCGGAATATACGACTTGGAAGAATTAAAGAAATGGGGTAAATCCAAAAATTGGTGTCCCTACTACCTAACTCGCCAAGCCATCAATCATGCCTCTGTATTGGTATTCAATTATCAATACATGCTCGATCCAAAGGTGGCAAAGATGGTCAGTAAAGAATTGGAATCGGAATCAATCATTGTGTTTGATGAGGCGCACAATATTGATAGTGTTTGTATCGAGGCATTTTCGGTCACGATTCAATCGAGGAATTTGGAACAGGCTACTCGATCATTAGGTCGATTGTCCAGCGAGGTGAATCGCGTCAAGGCATCGGACGGGGCACGACTCCAGGCGGAATATCAGAATTTGGTGGCGGGACTCGTCGATCAGGGATTGTTGGATGCCCATCCTGCCGAGGTGGGATTGGCATCCAATGTCCTCAGTCCCGATGTTATTCATGAAAGTGTTCCTGGGAATATCCGTCGAGCGGAGCATTTCATTGCCTTCATGAAGAAGATTGTAGAACATCTCAAGGCACGTCTACGGACTGTGTCTGGTCCCACGGGGGGTGTCACGAGCGAAACTCCCCTGGCGTTTTTGCACCGGATGATTACCACCACATCGCTTGAGGCCAAGCCGCTCAAGTTTACATACTCGCGGCTGTCCTCGCTGTTGCGGACACTCCAGGTGCAAAATTTGGATGAGTTTAATGCTTTAACGAATGTTGCCGACTTTGCATCGTTGGTTGCCACCTATTCGGAGGGACTGCCCCGGTTTGCCATCATCATGGAGCCTACGGTTGGTGGAACACCGAACCCAGGCATACAATTGGCGTGTCTGGACTCGTCATTGGCGATTGCCCCCCTTTTCAAACGGTTTGGTAGTGTGATTATTACATCGGGTACATTGTCTCCCATTGATTTGTATCCCAAGCTATTGCAATTTGAGCCGTGCATATCGGCATCTTTCAATATGTCTACCTTTCGTCCGTGCATCCATCCATTGGTCATTACGAGGGGGTCTGATCAACTTCCGGTGTCGACCAAGTTTCAAGATCGAGGTGATATGGGAGTTGTGCGAAACTATGGTGTGTGCATCTTGGGTGGATTTTTTCTCTGAAGTGAGAAATTGACAAAATTTTATTCAGTATTTCCTCTTATATTTGCTTTGCCATCCTTCATCTAGGAACAATGATGGTTGAGCTCTGCAGCACGATTCCTGATGGCGTTGTAGCCTTTTTCACATCATACAGCTACATGGAGTCTATCATTAGTGAGTGGGATGGCATGGGAATCATGAGACAATTGACGAAGTCCAAACTAGTTTTCATAGAGACAAAGGACGTTGTCGAAACCACAATGGCTCTTGATAACTTCCGAAGAGCTTGTGATTCTGGAAGGGGGGCTGTATTTTTGTCGGTTGCCCGTGGAAAGGTGAGTTGATCTGTGTGTGATATCTGCTGACTATGTAATAGTGACACACTAGTTCTCAGTTGTTTGTTGATGCCCAAAGGTTTCGGAGGGAATCAACTTTGACCGACACTATGGGCGAGCTGTAATAATGTTCGGCGTGCCGTTTCAGTATACATTGAGCCATATCTTGAGAGCTAGGCTCGAATTTTTACAAACACAATATCAAATCAGAGAACAAGATTTCTTGAACTTTGATGCCTTAAGGCAAGCATCTCAGTGTGTTGGGAGAGTAATCCGAAGCAAAGTTGACTATGGATTGATGATATTTGCCGATGCACGATACAACCGCCATGACAAGCGATCAAAGCTACCGAAGTGGATCTTGCAGTTTCTTGGTGATGGTCAGTTGAATCTTTCTACTGATACGGCTATTGGACAGGTGAAACATTTCCTCCGAATAATGGCGCAGCCCGTAAGAGATATTGTGCAACAATCTTGCATTAATTATTGTTCTTCCAATGATATCTAACCGATGAAGCATTTGCAAAATCGCAGGTCGATCAGGAGTCGCTGAAGGAAGTATTATTAACTGTCGACGAGGTACAACGCTTGGCTAGGCCTGAAAGTGAAATTCCATCTATCATGGCTGAGTCATAAGCGGTGAGATATGTGACCCACATGTTGCTGGGTATCGCCCCTGTAGATGTGGCTTTACCCAGTGAAGATTACAGTGCCCCATCGTCCCTCTTTCTGGCGCAGCTATTGACTTGATATTCCTATGCAGTGAAGTGAATCCGAGCAAGCCTGAGATATAACTGGAGCTTTCATCGTAAAACAATTGTATGTAGCAATAGGTGTATTTCAGATTTACAACTTATCTCTGCATATCACCGGAGATTATTGGATTCATGGCTAATGAATATCACCATATCTGTCTTGAGATCCAATAATGATAATGGCAACTTGAATAATAGACTCTACACATCTACAACGAATACACATATTCATGAATATATGATGTTATGTTCATACCTCATTGCATGCTACAGGCCAACCTTCCCAAAATCAGTGTCATACACATAATAATCCGTCAATATCTCTTCCCCCTCCCTAATATCCCTCAACGCATAAAATGTGTTGGAAGTGCTCGTCTTAGGCAATGCATTCGGTACACCTCCATACTCCTCTCCCCCAGAATTCATTAATGACGAAATATTAATCCCCGCAACAAAGTGGAATGTTCCACCAGTTTCGAGCTGTTGCATCCAATGCCAATCGGTACAATCGCATGCCAGATTTTCGGGGAGTGAAAATACGAACTTACGCCAGTCCATGGCGGTGGGGAATATCACATCGCTATGTGTACCATCGTGGACTACCTCACCCTTGGGTATGTCTCGTGTTGCGAATAGACCCCGTCCCTTGCCTGGTGAAAATTTTGCATAATATGGAGGAGGGGTGCCTAACTTGTTCCTGTCAAATGAATAACCCTTTGTTGGTGGTACTGGATCATTCCACTTCTTTGTATTATCCACAACCTTGGTGTAGGTTGTCCTCATGAGTTGCCAATCTTCCATGCTGGGGAGTGGTTTTTCATTATCACCTGAACGGTACCCACAGTCAAAATGATCCCGAATGTCACTATATGTGTATGTTTCCCATTCGTCTGGGAATAAGTCCAAGTTCAACCCGTCTGCCTCGCAGCTACCGTCGGTGGTAGTAGTAGCGGACGACGCAGCTCTCTTCTTGGCTTTATCCCTTTTGGAGTTACTCGCACTGGTGTCCTTACTGTTGTCGATAGAATATAGAGTGGACGGCGGACGAGCGGACGACGCCCGCTGCAATCCTATTAGAAAGAGGCCACTTGATAAGCTCCAGTGAACCATTATGCTGTGCTAAGTGTATGCAATGAGGAGATGGTAAAGTAATGAATGAAAAGAAAAGAAAGTTCTCTCAATCCTAAATCCATCTAATACCAGCTAATACCTCTGTTAGTGGGAAAAAAGACAAAAAGACTTCCTCTGTAATTCCTTGGCATGTTGTATTATAATCTACGTAGGAACTAAATACAAACCAAATATATTTCTTAGAAATAATGAACAAGACCAAAATTTGAATTTGAGCTGCGCGCCGACGCGAGAGTGACTCTAGCTCTCTGTACGATACCCATGATGTTGATGTGTTTGGTGCACTCTTGTGGTATGAATTGAAACAATCAAGAGAAGACCATGGCACTGTCCTCCTCCACCATGACCAATCGACGTCGTCACGTAGACAGATATCTTCCTATTATAATCACATCCTCTGGACCGAAGCACACCGTTAATGCTAATTCTTCTCCTCGAAAACGGAGGGCAAATAATAAGAGTGTCTACTGTTACAGGATCCTTCTTCTCTTGGCATTCGGCATCCTCATTGCATACCTACTCAGCAGAATAATCGATTTGAGCTTTCTCGGTGGAGTTTTTCTCATAGGATTGCAGCGGTCGTCGTTCGCTACCGACGGCAGCGGCGAGGACAGAACATCAAACTTTCCAGATGAATGGGAAACATATTCGTACCACGACATTCGAGATCATTTCAATTGCCATGCTCGATCGAAGGATAACGAAAAGCCGCTCCCCAGCATGGAAGATTGGCAGCTCATGAGGGAAACTTACACAAAGGTCGTGGATGATACGAAGGAGTGGAATGATCCGGTACCGCCAACGTTGGGATACTCGCTTGACAGGGACATACCCATACCTCCGCCGTATTATGCAAAATTTTCACCAGGCAAGGGACGGGGTCTATTCGCATCGCGAGATATCGCCGAGGGAGAATTAGTGCATGATGGTAGTACGCATAGCGATGTGGTATTCCCTAATGCTGTGGCATGGCGCAGATATGTATTTTCGTTGCCTAGTGACATGGCATGCGACTGTACAGATTGGCATTGGATGCAACAACTAGAAGAAGACGGAGACTACTTCATGGTTGCGGGGATAAATATTTCATCACTAATGAATTCTGGTGGGAAGGAGTTTGGTCCTGGACGGCTACCGAATGCAATGCCCGAGACGAGCACTTCTGGTAAATTTTATGCATTGCGTGATATTGAGGAGGGGGAAGAGATATTGACTGATTATGATGCCTATGAAACGAATTGGAGGAAGGTTGGACTGTAGCATGCAAACAAATTATGGACACATTATATCCTTGAATGTTTATATCCTCTCTATAGATGATAGCCCGGTATAGTCTATTATTCAAGTAGGTGGCCAATATGGATCTTAAGACAGATAACGATATTCAATAGCCCACGAATCCAGCATCTGTCGATATTTGTAAAATCATCATGAGATATGTTCAGGTAGACTTGCCACAGCTTGCCGCCCTGTCGGAGTCTTAACATTGCTGCAGATGTAATAAATATAACCCTCCGATATCCTTCAGAGACAATATCAAATCAACGTTCGTCATCCGTAAGCTTTTAGTCATTCAGTATGAAAAACAATTTTGAACAAGTCCCTGTATTTTGGAGCCAAGCTCCAAGACGTTCTTGGGGCTTGTCTGTGTTTTCGAGCGTGGTAGTACTAACATATCGGCAGGTCCTCTACAGGTGTGGCAGACCTCGTCATAGGAACAAACGTTCAGCAGTACGCTTTGAAAATGCAGAAGGATATGGAAAGTATGAATTGATTAACATCTCTCTCTCTTTGCCTGATAATAGTATCAGTAGCAGTAGTATATAATGCCTGACTTATATTGCACTGTAGCGCTAGATCTTTCACAAAAGAGTGAAGTTTCTCGAGCTTCATTCGTACTCAGTCAACGGCACAGAAGGATAGGAATTGTTTTTCGTACTCAATTTTCAAGAGAGGGAGAAGAAGGAATAAAAATAAAGTCTAAGGCTATAGATTCCCATACTGGTAACATCATTACATATCATAGAGATGCAATGTATATAAAACTGATTTTTTTACGATCGATTAAATTCTAGGTCTAGCCAAAGAAGAAGGGATATTAGTACT
>JALLAU010001388.1:1532-11734 GCA_036939495.1 Thalassiosira hispida | reverse complement strand
ACTGTCACCATCAATCACACCCCCTACAGTTGGATAACCCACTGTGACGTTTATAGTTATGTATCCCCCAAAGTTGCAGATAAAGTTGCAATCCAGAATGGCTATCTAGGATTCAGTAATCTATTCTGAATGCATATGGTTTTGCTTGTGATATAAAAGTGTGTGCAACACAAGAAAATCAGCATTGCTCCTGAAATTAGCAGGTGTAGTTACCAGAACGCGTTTGACCATATATTTGTAGGAATGCAGTTCTGACAAACAGTAATGACTTGTGAGATGCTTTGTCTGGTTTGATTAGGCTGCCGCTGTGATGCAATGAGAAGCAATGTGATCCACTGTAAATTTATCCGTTTCCTGGAATGCTACTAAGAATACGAGCATAGCTCCAACATATATGCGCTATTGGTTGAGAGGAGTCATGCCATCCTTCATCAATTTCATCCTGATTGCCACTATGCCTGAGGAATGATCGAGCAATGACAGATTTAATATTTCAGGTGTTTGCCTTTTGGTTACTGCTTTGACGGATATGTTTCTTCCGGTGCTGTTTCTTCTACGTACCCCTAAGTCAGTCTCCTCAACAATAACCCTACCTACCTACGTTCCTTCAAAGTAACCGCCCCCACTCCCGCCTCGTAATAGCACTCCAAATCACACTCCTTGCACATCCTTGAATCATAGCTACACACACAGTTACATCGTGGACATTGAAAGCCTTCACCAATCTTGCAGCTGCTAGCGGCGCTGGGTTTGGATTGAGGATCAAACCGTGTGATTTCCTTCAGCTTGCGTTTGGGACGTCCTCCTAAGATGGTGGTGCTGAGTGTTTGAAAGGAGAATAGGGGGGTGTTCAATGATCCGTTATGCTTACTTGAGCTTCTCTTTTGCTTGGACTTGGTGGGTGAGGCCTGAGCGGTTGATGAGGAGGGGGCAGGGTGCGCCATGGTGTCGGAAGGTGATTCGTGTGTTGGGTCTAACACGACTGCGTGACCTTGCTGTTTCCTTCCCTTTGTCGGATTGGGAGCAGCTAGAGATTTGGCAGGCGGATTCATGTTCGGACATAGCCTTTTGGCGCACTTTTGCCTACGCTTGTTTGGACCACAAAATTTTGGCCTGTCCAGACACTCCCTGCATTCCCCGCAGTCCTCGTGCAAACACGCCTCACATTGCCCACACATCACGGCCTTTCGTGAACTTGGATTGCGTGACTGCAGCTGCAAGAGGGGGTTCTTAGATGATGCCATGGTCAACGGAGCGAGATTGAGCGACGAGGATGGCTTTGTTGCAACTCCTAGTGATGCCGCATTTGCCGTTGTGATTTCGGATTGTTCTGAACAAGTCACTGCATCATTGCAGTGCTGGTCCTTCTGACTTTTGGCAGCTTCTGGCACCAGTACGTCCACATCTTTGGACATTGTGATACTCACATCTTCGGGTACTGGTTCTACGTACACATCTTCGGGTATTGTGATGCTCCCAGAGCTACAATAGTTGCATCTCTCGTTAGATGTCTTGTCGTACTCAGAAATTCGCTTACGATGCATCCTGCGCCCCTCCTCCGTCAGCTCCTCAAACAGAGACTTTGTGTAGCCATCAACTGACTTCCAACTATCGTCACACATGACCTTATTCGTCTCTATGAAGCTCATACAGCCGTGCGTCTGGCAATGAAGACGCTCCCTTTCATCATTCGAAGCCAAGTTCTGTTCAAGGGATGAACGAATTGTGGCGCGAGAGATCACCTTCCTATGCTCAGAGGAGAGCGCATCAAGCACATTGTGAGAATAGTCTTCAAAGCCGGGAACGGTTGTTATGAGCTGATGGATGGTCTCTTTTGAATTGTCGCCATCAGTGTATGCCTTGAGAATCTTGGCCCTCTTGAACCTGTAGAATAGATCGTAGGCCAAGAGGGGGCGCTTAGGGCGGGCGCCGGTCGATGGTTGCTTAGAGCCCACTTCGTGGCAGGCATAAATTTTACCAGAGATGCTATCATCGTTACCATCACTCGCGGTGGTGTCCGGTTGTAGTGACTTGCCAACCACCATGCAGTCGCTCGTCTTTGCATACTTGGGAGACGAGGGGTACACTTCTTTGCCTCCATCTACTGAGGCTACTTTGAATATCCTGTTCTCAGCGGCAATTCTCATATCCTTTACACACGTCAATAGTTGACATCGATGTGCAATCAAATCCAAAATATGTTGCCTTCTTTGCTCTGCATTGTTGGCAGCATGGAGGATCTGGTATCCAACGGCTGACCAGCATCAATATCATTATCACCTTCCCTTGCCATTTCCTCTTGATGTGCCCTTTCCTTTATCGGATTGGCAGCAGCTGAAAATTTGGAAGAAGAGATCATGTTTGGGAGGCACTTCTGCCTACGCTTGTTCGGGCCACCAAATTTTGGTCTATCGATGCACTCCCTACATTCCCCGCAGTCCTCGCGCAAACATGCCTCGCATTGTCCACACATCATAGCTCTTTGTAAGTTTGGCTCTGTATCGCTCATACGCCTATTTATCCAATGCAAAACCTGTTGGCTTCTCTGTTTGCCGTTATTGGCAGCATTGCTGGCAACAAGTTTTTGCCTTTTCGCAGCTGCTGGCACAGATGCTGATCCTGATGGGTTCACACTCGTTTGCTTCGCTACAGTCTGCTTAACAAACAGGGAGTTGACCCCACTCTTCCGGCAGATTCAAGTCTGACTTGTTTGTTGCCACTCCCTTCCTACGCACGACTGCAGCATCATATGCTCGTAGAGCATCACCCAGCAATGAGAAGCTATGATCTTCCCCATCAATGTTGGCAACGTACCAACCAACAATTTTGGCCCATTGATCCTTTGAGAGATAATCAGTGACATTTTTCGCCCCTTTCCATGAGAAAATAGTATCGCCCTCATTGGCATCGTCATGGCGTAGGTGGAGTAAATAATCCTCGGCAGACATAACAAAATGATCAGGCATCCTATCCAGCTTATCTCCGTCATCAAAACGGACATCATAATAACGCACATAACCATAGCTTTCATCAGCGGGCACCATGCTAACTTTGGACAAAGATACAACACCTGAATACCATGACGGGTAGGATACACGAGATGTGTCCTCCGGAGGCCAATATGCAGCGTAGACAGTTGTTTTTTGTTTGAACAAAGGTTTGAGAGTGGATGTTTGAGGTTTCATTGTTGAAAGGGGAATGGAAAGACGGCTTGCGAGCCCTGAGTGACCCTGACAATAGCCACTGTCATCCGATCCCTTATCCACTTGACAGCCCTCTAATTCGCACAAATCGTCTTTGTGTGATTTGAAGCAAGCCTGACTCTTACACCTGGCTCTTTTGTATTTATTACAACCTTCCTCATTACATCTTCTTTCGGAATCGTACTGAAGAGGGGCGGGCATAGAGTTGGGCATTGGCATTGTCCGGGATGACGGGTATGGCAATCTAACTTCGGCGGTGGCGCCCGCCAAGGCTTTCTTCGATGAAAATATAGATTGAGAGTGTTTCTCGTCCAAATTGTCCTTACTACCATACAACACCTTGAAATGATTTATGCAATCAACATATGGCTCGCCCTTTCCCATTAGATGACCCTCCCTTATATGCGCAAAATTCGTGTAGTCGGCTTGGCCGAAACACAAAAAAACAAAAAAATCTCTATTTTTACCTCTATTAGTCCCCTCCCCGTGAACATAGCCCGCCCTCTCATCCCTCGCCCCTCGTACCCTTGCCATCCCTTGAATTGGCCCTCGTACGCCCTCGTCATCCTATTTTTATCTCTATTTGTAGCAAGTCCCCTCCCCATGATCATCGCCCGCCCTCTCATCCCTAGCCCCTCGTGCCCTTGTCGTCCCTTGCATTGGCCCTTGTATGCCCTTGCTGTGTCCCTGGGTTGGAGGTTATTAGGTTGGAGGTTGGAGGTTGGATGGAGGAGCGAGGAAGTTCCCACACTTGCACCTGGGACGACGTGGGTGTGCTGGTGCTGATGGGGTCCCAGAACTCGAGGAAGAGCTTGTGTTTGAGCTTGATAATGAACAAGTCGTTGGGTGTTTCGTGGCATGTAGCTAGTTTGACCAGTCACATTATGAATTTGTGTAGTGCGGTAAGGTTTGTATGCATTACATCGTCCCACGCATGTTTTCATATCCATGATAGGTCCATGAAAAGAGTTTTGGGATACTCTGTCATTTTTTACGGTCCCACTACCGCCCCAACACACCATAATGTATGTATGGACCCGGATGTGAGCAAACAAAGTGAGGGTCTTCTCTGGCATATATCAGGGCACATATGAGTGAGCGGTACAGCCAGGACAGATTATATTTCTTGATGGGTCTATGTAAAGTATTTGTGACCACTTAGCCAGTTCTCAAGGTCACACTGATGCTGCCTTAACACACCATATATGGCCCCAGAGGATAAAGTAAAATATGCTGTTTCACTTTGAACCCTTGTTCCCACCCCTATCTGTTGCCAGAGCAGAGACCAGCACTCTCATATACTAGTTGGGTGTTGTTTTATGTTGATTTAGGGAGGGGAAAATGGTCTCTATGTGGTAACATCCCAACCAGCCCCATATCCCGGGGGGTCTTCCCAAAGGCATCATCTCCTCGCCTATCACCGATGGGGTGTTGGGGTTGGAGACAGGGGGGGGGTGTCCATTCCCTCAAATTGGGTGAAACATTAACAAATTGTCTATATGCTACATTCGCTTGGTTACACTGGGGGGGGGGGGGGGGCGATACTAATAAAATTACTAGAGGGATGTGCGGTCGACTTGGTTAGTACTAATGTTTTGAGTCTTGTTGTATGAGTGATATGTTTTTTGGCACATTTACTTATAATCTTTATTGTACTTCAACATGATAGTCGCGACCAACATGCTATCATTTTGACAACAAGACTCAAAACATTAGTAACCAAGTCGACCGCGTGATAGAGGCACATGATCGGTCCCCCACAGTGTAACCTTGTGCTGCCTTCTTGGAGTTTGGGGATTTGGGCCAAATTACTAAGCAAGGTATATGGTCCCATCCCGTCACCCCCCGGGCGGAAATCAATCTCCTACCCATTTATATGTTGTGTGTTGTTGTTTTATTGTGATGGTGTACGTCTGTGCCTCGTGGAAGTAGGAGGACCCTAGGTGGGTATCGAAATAAACACAATTTCATAAGAAAGATTGCCGTATGGCAGCCCAACCAGTCCCAACCATGGCAATAGTGATGTCAACTGCTGCCCAATGACATATACGGACTGCATTTAAAGGATACTAGAGCATCAAGGGGAAATAGAACGTTTGATGTGTTAGCCCTTGTTGACCGTTTGCACATCAACAATGGTCATATATTTGACGGAGTACGCCCATATCCGGAATCATCATCAGAAAGCAGGTCGGCATACAAGATCAATACGGTTGACGTCAAGGTCAATACTGCCGTTGCCGTTGGAGGATGTGTACGGGAGGAGCTTGATGGGAGAGTTTGTTGGCTCATAGGGATGAGAGTGCAGCTATGACAGCTCATCGCAATGGTCTCGTCTACTGTATTGAATGAGTTCGTCTAGACCTCCCTCTGTGTAAGATTGAGGTCTATATAAAGCCATTTTACAAGGAAAGGCTGATTTGCAAATGGTGGCATCCAATTGAGGTTGATGCAACAAGTGAAAAAGTAACATCATCAGCATCAAGACTGAAAGTCTGTACATTCCGTCATGTTTGCCTGGTATTCTTGTGCGTTGCAGAGGCACTCAGAAAATTGTAGCCAGTTCAGCTCAAGCCAAAGTTGAGCTCCCCATTGCAGGATTTGAACAGTGTGTTGGGGCAAGAGCAATGTCTCTCTCTGTAGTCCACAGCTGATGCGGTCTTGGTAGCGGTATCAAAACGGATATGGTTTTCTTCTTTCATCTATTGATATCTTCTGATCTCACTGATCAATAGTCATCGAACAAGGTTTTGACAATTTCAGTTGTAACTATCTCGATTTGATAATTTGTGCTATTTTAGCGTTAAATTAATGATAAAAATCGAACAAATGGGCAATTTCAACGGCTGGCACGCAATAATCACATGACAATACAACTACAGAAGTGTTTCTAATGCTTAATATGCTTTCAAAGAGCAATGTGAATAATTGGTTTGTGCATGGCAGCTTGGGTGTGGATTACCCGGCAATTCCCCGAATTACCGCGAGTACTCCTCTCCTAGTTCTCGGGTTTGATTCCCGGTATGGCCAAAACCATCGTAAGGCAGAACGAACTTTCGCCGCTTTCGCCATCACGCGATCAAAGTTTTTGCGGCCGCCAAATGTCCCTGACCTCAAAAAGTGCCTCAAACGATCGCGCGCGATCTCCACCGTCAAGAAGAACTCGGCGTCATCGCTCCCGACGTGTTTTAAGAGTGTTTGTTCTGGCGCGAAGGCTCGAGCCAAGAAAGATTACCGGAGAATTGCCTAGATTTCCAGAGACTTATCTAGATTACCAATTATGAAACAATTTTCAGTAATGTGTTACCGGGTAATTCGCAACCAAGAGCATCAACACAGCTTCAGCTGGGGTGGCCACCTCCTTGAGTGGGATTGGGTGATTCTGGACACCTCACAAAAGAGCAATTGGATCAACTGCCAGAACGGACAAGGGACAAGGTCAGGTACGAGACAGACCTGGAACATCAAGTATGCGATCATCATCAACACTGAGATGGGATGTAAAGCAAGAAGAGGGGAAATGGAAAAAATAATGATGAATAAAGATAAAGATGCACACTTTGTCCTCGAGGTTATTTTCCCTAAAATACGCATGTTGATGTTGGCTTTGGACATGGAATCAGCTGCGTCATCTTCAAAGAGACGAATGTGGCGGCGCCGCATCCCGGCTTGAATGGCAAGTATTTCAGCTCAAGCCAAAATCTGAGGGGTAGTCTGATTGGGGGAGAGTGATTCGTTGAGGTGGAAGGAAGGCATACCATTGGTGCCAAGAGCTGAAAGAGTCTTGTTGTAAGTATGGGAACACCCTTCCAACACTCCCAATCCATCACAGCACATGTGTCATAACCTGTGCGGATGTAGAACAACTCAGGAATTGGCAAGCATTTGAGCTCCAGCCAAAATCTGAGGGGTCTGATAGGGGGGAGAGTGATACGTCGAGGTTGGGGGAAGGCAGACCATTATTGTCCAGAGCTAATGAAGGCTTGTTATAGGAATGGGCACACCTTTCCAACACTCTCAGTCCATCACAGCACCTGTGGCATAACCTTGGTGTACTATAGAACCATAATGGAATTGGCCAGCATTTCAACTCAAGCCAAAATCTGAGGGGTCTGATAGGGGGTAAGTGATCCGTTGAGGCGGACGGAAGGCAGACCATTGTTACCCAGAGCTGGTAGAGTCTTGTTATAGGTATGAGAAAACTCTGCCAACACTCTCACCCAATCACAGCACCTGTGGCATAACCTGTGCTACTATAGAACCACTCAGGAATTGGCCAGCATTTCAGCTCAAGCCAAAATCTGAGGGGTCTGATAGGGGTGGAGAGTGATCCATTGAGGTGAAAGGAAGGCGGACCATTGTTGCCCAGAGCTGGTAGAGTCTAGTTATAGGTATGAGATCACCCTGGCAACACTCTCAGTCCATCACAGAAACTGTGGCCTAGCCTGGGTATGCAATAGAACCACTCAGGAATTGGCCAGCATTTAAGCTCAGGCCAAAATCTGAGTGGTCTGATAGAGGGAAGAGTGATCCGTTTAGGTGGAAGGAAATCAGACCATTGTTGTCCAGAGCTGGTAGAGTCTTGTTATAGGTATGGGCACACTATGCCAACACTCCCAGTCCATCACAGCACCCCAGACATAACCTGTGCTGCTATAGAACCACTCAGGAATTTGCAAGCATTTCAGCTCAAGCTAAAATCTGAGGGTCTGATAGGGTCGGAGAGTGATCTGTTGAGGTAGAAGGAAGGCAGACCATTGTTGTCCAGAGCTGGTAGTGTCTTGTTATAGGTATGTGAACTCTTTGCCAACACTCTTATACTTTCACAGCACCTGTGTCATAACCTCGCTGTGCTATAGATCCACTCAGGAATTGGCCAGCATCATTTCAGCTCAAACCAAAATCTGAGGGGTCTGATAGGGGGGAGAGTGATCCATTTTGGTGGAAGTAAGGCAGACCATTGTTGCCAAGAGCTGATAGGATCTGTTCATTGGTATGAAATCATTCTGTCAACACTCTAAGTTCAGCACAGCACTTATGTCATAACCTGTGCGGATTTAGAACCACTCATGAATTCATTGCAAGCATTTCAGCTCAAGCCAAAATCCAAGGGGTCTGATAGGGGGGGAGAGTGATCCGTTGAGGTGGAAGGAAGGGAGACCATATTTACCCTGGGCTGGTAGTGTCTTGTCATAGGTACGTGAACACCCTGCCAACACACTCAGACCACCACAGCACACATGGCATAACCTGTGCTGCTATAGAAGCACTCAGGAATTGGCCAGCATGGGTCAGATAGGGGTTGAGAGTGATCCATCGAGACAGAAGCAAGGTGGCCAATTTATTTTACCCATAGCTGGTAGAGGCTTGATATAGGTATGGGAACACCCTACCAACACTCTCAGACCATCACAGCACACGTGGCATAACCTGTGTGTGCTATAGAACCACTCAGGAATTGGCCAGCATGTGTCAGATAGGGGATAGGGGTTGAGAGTGATCCATTGAGGTGGAAGTGGAAGCAAGGCGGATTATTGTTACCCAGAGCTGGTTGAGACTTGTTATAGGTATGGGAACACCATGCCAACACTTTCGGACCATCACAGCACATAATATGGCATAACCTATGTGTGCTGTGTGTGATAAGACCACTCATCAGGAATTTGCCATCATTTTTTAGTGCCAACCACCTTGTGTGGTGACTAGTGATAGAAATTATCTATAATTATGTCTTTATTGATCCTTACAAGAGATACTATCAGGCTAGATAGGTACGTCTCAGGAAAGACAGAACAACAAAGATACACGAAGTCAAGTGTATCCGCGCGTTTACAGCTGGCACCTATCAATGGCGATATAATCCCATCCTGTTGTTTGATCCAGCCAATCTTAAAACGACTGTAGCTTCCGCTTTCGCGGAGAACGGCTTCCTTTGTCTAGATTGTGCCCATCACAGCTTATGTGGCCTGTGACGAGGAAAAACTCTTAATGAGGCCTGCGTCCTGCGTGACTACACACATAAGTTATCTATGAGTTGATGTCGGCAACGACAACAAGAAGAGAATCCATAGGAGAAAACAGAAGGCACCGTCGGAGAGCGGCGGTGAACAACATAATAGAATGCACAAATCTCAGGATGATGGATCTATAGGTGAGTAATGCCGGGCGCGGCATCATACTGGTACAACTCTACTTGCATTGCACTGACAATACAAAGTACTGTGGAGAGAAAAATGAGCAATACAGAACCAGTTTATAAGGAGGATGATAACGGCTGTGTTCATGATGACCGTGAGCAGTGGCAGTTAGAGGATAATCCTGTGTATCTCAGCGAGGACTATCAACGAAAACAACATGCAAGTGATCGCCTGTCCTTAACTTGTATTGACTGCAGAGGGACAGTATTGTGAAAGGTGCACTAGTCAGGATGATGATGGGGTAGGGGGGAGGAGACCTTTCGCGTATGGGTATTAGCATGGCGAACCGGGAAAATTGAATCTTGTAACTACTGATGGGGTTATTTTTAGGGTTAAAAAGATGGGGTTAAAAAAGGTTAAACAATATTTGACGAGTTAGTGACGGTAGAAGCGATAAATTAAGCTATCAGTGCTAATCGCCAACTAACTGAGCGAAATGTTGCTTGGATTTAACCCTAGCGTCGAGGATCATTCAAATCATTTACCGTTGATTTAACCCTACGGATGGAGATAATTTAAATCACATACGATGGAATAGTATGTTTCTCTCCGCTTATGTACCGGCTAATCTTTGTGCAGACCTCTTACATCCCGCTTGGTCCTCTTACATTCCGCTTAGAATGTGTGTTTCTTGCGAAACAGAGCTGGCTATCTTAGACGGACATTCCCTTAGATTGCGCTTGGAGCCCTCAGAATAGCCACAGAATAAGGGGATTTACCCGTTAATCGCCCTTACACGCCCCTTACACAAGATTTTTACGGTAATAACACAGAGTGTGACGTCATCATTATTCCCCTTACA
>JALLAU010001387.1:0-17768 GCA_036939495.1 Thalassiosira hispida | reverse complement strand
GTGAAGTATCAATGGTAGCTCAGTAGCGCTATTGGTAGTAGAGTAGGAAACGGAATTGTCCATCCGTTCACATCTGAAATATTTGGACTCAAGCTTGTTTTTTTTGTCAGAGCCAGGAAAGAGGACCCTTATCCACATGTTACATTGTAGTATGTTATGGCATAATGAGGGGCGTCCATTGCTTCTGAGGTTTTTCATAACACTTAATAGATGCATTGCGCAGGTCTGACACCCCTCCTTTGCTGCATCCCAACATCGAAGGAATCCATCTACTATGCCCAAATGGTTGGAATTGTGCCAGCCAAGTTGTCTTTTTTCGGACTATCAAACCGTGTGTTGTATGGAAAGGGAGGGTAATACATTGCTTCTGGGGTGTTTCATAACACTTGGTGGATGCATGGGGCAGATCCAAAAAGTCTCCTTTGGTATATACCATCATCAAATGCATCCAACCATGCTCAAATGGTTGGCATCAATTGTTGGTTTGCTTTTTGTCAGACTCTGTCAGAGCCAGCCAAGTAGGCCCTTCTCCAAATGGTAATTGGTGTGCTGTGAGGTAAGGAGGGACATACATTGCTTCTGTGGTGTTACAAACCACTTTTCAGGTACATGGGGTTGGTCCTTGTAAAGCTCCTCCAGCTAAATCTCCCAATCTTGAAGGCATCCATCTATGCTTAAATTGTGGGAATCAGTAGGCTTGTTTTTATCTCAGAACTAGCCAAGTAGGCCTTTCTCCGAATGGTGAGTGGTGTGTTGTGAGGTAAGGGGTGAGGAGAAACCTACATTGTTTCTGCAGTGTTTCATAACAATTGGTGGATGCATGGGACAGGTCCGACAGGCCTCCTTTGGTCACGGGAATACAATGGGGGGACTACGTAGCTTCAACTTCAAAATTCGGTCGACTTTGATCCCGCAAATTTGCAAATTTAGAATGTCTCAGCAATGCGCTTTGCCGGTTGAAGTACGAGAGAGACATTCTTAACTTGAAATTTTGTCTCAGAGACAAGACATTCTGACAAATTTGCGGGATGAAAGCCGACCGAATTTCCACTGCGTAGCGAAGCTCTAGCGCAGTCCCCCCATTGTATTCCCGTGCTGTGGTGTATCCAATCATCAAATGCATCCATCTATGTGTTCAAATGGTTGGCATCAATTGGATTCCTTTTTGGCATGACCAGCCAACATCCAAGTGGACCTCTCTCCGTATGGACATGATGCGGAATCTGTCGGAATCAAAAGATCTTTTAAAGATTGTTCGCGCAGGCTGTTGTGTCACCGCTGTTGGCAATAAGGTTCTGAGAAGTTTCGCAATACTTGGTGGTGGGTGCATTGGGCAAGTCTGAGAGGATATTCCTCTGGTATATCCTAACATCTAAGGCATCCATCTGTACTCAAATGGTTGGAATAAATTGGCTTACTTGTTTTGGCCTGCGCGCGGAGAAGGGCTGGCGTGCTGTGAGGTAAGGAGGGACATGCATTGCTTCTGAGGTGTTACAAAACATTTGGTAGTGTTAGGTGCATCGGGTGGGTCTTTGACGCTTTTCCTCTTGCACATCCCAATATCTAAGGTATCCAAAATCTATGCTTAAATGGTTTGAATCAATTGGCTTGTTTTTATGTCAGAGCCAACCAAGGGAGTACCATAGGCCCTTCTCCAAATGGTAAGTGGTGTGTTATGAGGTAAATAGAAACCTCCATTTTTTTCTGATGTGTACCATAAAACTTGGTAGATGCATGGGGTAGTACTAACAAGTCTCCTTTGGTATATCTTAACATCTAAGACACACACCTATACCCATATAGTTAGCATCAATTGTTGGTTTATTTATTGGCCTGCACCAGCCACCAGCCAAGTGGGCATCCCTCCACATGGAAATGGTGTGGCGTGGCAAACAAAGAAAGGGACACACATTGCCTCTGAAGGGTTTCATAACAATTGGTGAGTGCATGGGGAAAGTCTGAGAGGCTTCATCTGGTATATCCTAACATCGAAGACATCCATCTTTATCTACTCAAACTGTTGGCATCGATTTGCTTGTTTTTTTCTTTTCAAAGCCAGCCCAATATGCCCTTCTCCACATGGTACATGGTGGGTTGTGATGCAAGGAAGGAAATCTATTGCTTCTGAGGTGTTTCAAAACGCTTGATGGGTGCATGGGACGGGTATTTGAAGCTCCTCCTGTTGCATCTCCCAACATCTAAGGCATCCATCTATGATGCTCAAATTGTTCAAACGAATTGGCTCGTTTTTGTCAGAGCCAGCCAAGTAATATGCATTCGATTCCATGACATACCGTTTAGTGAAGACTCCCAATGGGAGGTCTTAGACGCGTGTCGGGTTGACTTGTTCTGAGATCCGGATCATAAGGAACACGTGTGCCAGATTGATTTATTCGGACATCCTCATGACTGCTTGGTGTATAAGAAAGTAAGTAACCAATGTAACGAAACTGCCTAGTAAGCATGATCATTCACCGTATCCTAGGGTAGGCTTCTGATAGTGAGTCTTTGGACGGTGCGAAGTACAAAGTATCACGCAAGCTTGTGAGCGTTGTTGGTAGTAGAGTAAGAAACAGAATTGTCCATCCGTTCAAAATGTGGTGGGTGAACGATGGGGAAGAAGGGTACCCCCGATTTGGAACATTTGTATGTGGATTTGTTGATGATACGACACCCCCACCTTGGCCGGATCCTGCACCTTATCTACCACATGATCATGACGGTGGTGGATATGGATATGCAATGTCGCAGTACCATTTCAAGGAGAAGTCTGGTCATGCTAGTACAAAGCATGGTGGCGAATGCGAACCCATTACGTCCCGAACGATGACGTATCGGCTCGCACGAACGACTTTCTCAGCGGTATTATTTTACACCATCTGGTTCTTGGTGGCTAGCCTTGTATCAACCGTGTTTATTGTTGGGCTAGCCAACACGACCGTTGAGGGTCCTTCATCGTGTGATGGATTTAGCGAAGTACCTAGGGATACAGGTACCTGGTGGCGAAGTCTGTCTGGCACCTTGACCCTACTGAAACTCCAAATTGGGTCGCGTATCTCGGTATCCTGCGTAGGAACTACTATATCCAAGATAGATGGGTACATAGGTAGGGACGATAGTCGACCAAGAGACTTCCTACTTTGGACGAGACCATTCCATTGGCATTTTGCACAGTATCTGCCAGCATATCTTCAATGGCGTGAACATGTGGATAATATTGCTGCAACATCATGCTATGCTGATGGTGATTGTGGACATTTCGAAGCGCAACAGATGGTCTCATGGCGGTTGCGACGCTTGATTCGACGAGAGACGGAACGAATCCAGCGCAAGTTGAATCAACTCAATACATGGCTTGATCCCATGTCTCCGCTGCCTCCTCCAGAGCCACCCCCACCATCATGGGATATTGGCTTTCCTTGGGAAATAGAGGAGATGTGGATGCATACAATTCTGGATACGAGTGCAGACCAAGATGGTGCTGGTAGTAGCAATAGCTCTACCCCGGCTGGAAACAGTGACGAGGCACCTGATTGGACTGTACCAGGTGCAGATGCGTATTGGACTCGACTCGTCGCCAACTTTGTCGATTCACACAACCCAGCAGCCATGGCAGACTTTGTGTTCAACAATGTATTTGATAGCACAGTTGTTGAGACAAAATCTGTCACAGTCAACTTGACAGCCAAGAGTAGGCGGAAGTTGAGTGCTACGCCTCCTGAGCCAACATTGTATGAGGTTGACTCGTCGAGGTATCCATCCAGTCATCCATCCACTCCACCCAAGTCGAGGAAGCGTATATGGGCTCGACTATTTGTGCACTCTCTTGAGCTACCACGAGCATACTCAGGTGCCAGGTCCACAGGCATCCCTTTGATCGTTGACTCTGGAGCTTCAGTGTGCATCACACCTCGTCGTGAGGACTTCATTTACTATCGTAATAGCAAAGTGAAGATCAAAGACCTGTCCAAGACCAATGAGGTGGCAGGCGAAGGAGTGGTAAGGTGGAAAGTCAGGGATAAGACAGGCAAGATCGTCAACATTGATCTGCCTGGATATCATATCCCAAATGCTGAAGTACGATTGCTCAGCCCCCAAGTACTACTTTCAACAGTAGGTGGTTCGTCGAAGGCAATACAGACTCCTGCAGATTTAATCTTCTGTCTTGGCAATGGTGTCGAGCTACAAGCACATTACTGTCCTCGTAGCAACCTGCCGTTGCTGAGCATTTGTGATCATGCCTCTGATGTTAGGAGCTTTTGGCATGATACGTTTGACATCTCAGAGAATGAAGCTACTGCATTCACGGCCAGCAAAAGCGTACTGGTCAGCTGGAGCTCGTCATCAGTCACATGACACTCCATCTCAACAGTCTTTGGAGCTGCTGCACAAGCGTCTTAATGGCCTTCGTTCCAAGAAGCTCAAGGAAGGAGATGTGGAACGAGGCGATTGTGTGTCAGCTGATCATTACATCTCAGCAGTCCAAGGTCGATTGGAGCACACTTTTGGGCGAGAACGTCAAGGTTACACATGTGGAACCTTGTTTGTGGATCATGCAACTAGCAAGATCTTCAACTTCTGTCAGTTCTCAACGAATGCCCATGAGACAGTCTCTAGCAAGCGCAAGCTTGAAATACTTGCAAGAGAAGAGGGCTTCAAGATCAAGTCGTATCACTCGGACAATGGTGTCTTTGCCTCAGCTGAATTCAAGACTGATTGCGAGGAACTCGAGCAGAAAATCGACTTTAGTGGAGTAGGAGCCCAGCACCAGAATGGTGTAGCTGAACGCAACATTGGCACAGTCTCAACATGGGCTCGTGCAAACATGCTTCATTCAGCGTATCACTGGCCACAGCATGCATCGATCAAACTCTGGCCAATGGCAATCAATTACGCAGTTTGGGTCTTCAATCATCTGCCACGCATTGATACTGGTCTCTGTCCAGANAATTACGCAGTTTGGGTCTTCAATCATCTGCCACGCATTGATACTGGTCTCTGTCCAGATGAAATGTGGTCTCAGTCTCGAACAACGCATGATGATTTGAGAAGAGCCCATGTTTGGGGTTGCCCAGTCTATGTTCTTGAGCCAGAGCTTCAAGATGGCAAGAAAATACCGAAGTGGCAACCACGAGCGCGTCTTGGTATGTTCATGGGATTCTCCCAAGTCCACTCGTCACTTGTGGCACTGGTTTTGAATACGAGTACAGGCAAAATCAGTCCACAATATCATGTGGTGTTTGATGATAAGTTTGCCACAGTCAACTCGTTGCCAACCGAGGATAGCATTGATACGCAATGGAAACGGATCTTCAAGCTGCGACGGGAGTTCTATCTTGATATTGAGTACGATAGTGATGGCAACATTATCACTTCAGATTGGCCAAAGCTGGATCAAGAATGGCTTGATCCGAATGATCGTGAACGGAATATTTTAGCTAGACCTGCAACACAAGTTTCAGAGGGAGCATCAACCAAAGATGCAACACTAGCTCCAGAGGGAGCTCGTACAGGTGGCCCAGCGATGAACACTCGCTCTCAGGTCAAAGCAAATGAACCTCAGTATGCTAGCTTTAATGCAGCTGAAGTTTGGGGTCAACCACCTCCTGAGATTGCTAACCGTGGCCACTCAGTTCCTAGCGCCTTTCATGGCAGCGCCAAAGTCACACGAGCATTTCTGGCAGCACAGCCTATTATGCAGGATCAGTGGGACGACGTGCGTGACCTGGATATTTGCGGCTTTCTAGCAAGAGACTATTGGCATCCGAATCTTGTCGACTATGCGGACCCCCGTCTTCTCCAAGCGAAAGCATCTAAGTACAACGAAGATAATCCGTCTTGGGAAATGGCAATGAATGGGCCTTTCGCGGACAACTTCTGGAAAGCTGCACAAGTTGAACTTGATACCTTGGAGAACGACATGAAGACATGGGACTATGTAAAAAGGACACCAGGTATGCATGTGCTTCCTAGTACCTGGGCATTTAAGATCAAGCGCTTTCCCGATGGGCTTGTGAAGAAGTTCAAGGCTCGATTTTGTGTCCGAGGTGACAGGCAGCAACATGGGATCAATTACTGGGAGACATGGTCACCGGTAGTGCATTGGTCCACGATTCGCACGATCATGATTTTAGCGGCGAAAGAGCGACTTGTATCGTCACAGTGTGATATCACAGCAGCCTTTGTTACTGCCCCAATCCCGAAAGACGAAGTCGTTTACGTTCAACAGCCACGTGGCTTCATGAAGGATCCTGATTCTGTCTTGCGTCTCAATTCATGTCTTTATGGAATGAAGCAGTCGCCCAGGTACTTCTTCGGCTACCTTACCAAGAAGCTAGCTACGCAGGGCCTAATTCCTTCGAATCATGATCCATGTCTCTTCCTTGGAAAAGGGCTACTGGTTATCACGTACGTAGATGACATACTGATCTACGGACGCACCCAAGAAGAAATCGATGATCTTATTGCGAAGCTCAAGGAGGACAATCTAGCGTTGAGAAAGGAAGGTACAGCGGAGGGATATCTTGGTCTCGATGTGACACATGAGGGCAACAAAACGACGTTGTCCCAGCCAGGTTTGACCAAGCGAATTATCGAAGGGCTTGGTCTATCTAGCAAGTTCTCGACCAGTTGCTCCACACCAGCTGAGAAAGCTGCTCTACCACGCGACAAGGATGGTGAACCTGCCACTGGCAGCTTCAACTACAAAAGCATCGTGGGTATGTTACACTATCTCAATCATACCCGCCCGGACTGTGCTTTTGCTATCCATCAAGTCGCGCGGTACACATTCGAACCGAAGAAGTCTCACGAGGTCGCAGTGAAACGGATTGGGCGTTATCTAAAAGGGACGATGGATAAGGGTCTTATATTAGAACCTAGCGATGACCTGTCCATCGACTGCTACCCAGATGCAGACTTTGCGGGACTATGGGGTCACGAACATCCACAAGACCCACATTGTGTCAAGAGTCGTACCGGCTACGTCATCACCTTGGCGGGCTGTCCTGTTCTATGGGTTAGCAAGCTACAGACGGAAATTGCTTTATCTACCATGGAATCGGAATATGTCGCACTCAGTACCTCCTGCAAGGACCTGTTTCCCATCATGGACCTCGTCCAAGAAATAGGCTCGTTCTTTGATCTTCCCGNCAAGGACCTGTTTCCCATCATGGACCTCGTCCAAGAAATAGGCTCGTTCTTTGATCTTCCCGTCAAGGACAGAGCGCGCTTTCATATTCGAATCCATGAGGACAACGTAGGTGCATTGACACTTGGGAAACTGGAACCTCGACGGATGACCCCTCGCTCCAAGCACTATGGAATCAAATATCACTGGTTCCGAGAACAAATAGAGTCACGAGGAATTGATCTGGTCAAGATCTCGACGAAGGAGCAACTTGGGGATATATTTACAAAAGGACTGGGGCGTGTTACTTTTGAATATTTGCGGAAGAAGTTGATGGGCTGGTAGCCCAAATCTGGATTGGTATCGTAGATTTTCCCGATCGGTCGAACTTATTGGCAACTAATACGGAAGAAGAGATGTTGAATAACTCCAGGGGGAGTTGGACCGCCAATATGTTGAGCTGATGAGGATATACGTACCATCCAGTCAATCTTTTCCGAGAGGGAGTGTAGTAGGTGTACACAGGGGTGTACACGTGTCACACGAAGTGTGACCTGACTGAAAGGAAAACCTCCTTTCAGTCTTGTTTGAGCTATCTTAGATAGAAGATACGTAGCTCATAATAATTATACAACTACAAACAGAACAACAAACGTCAACTCGTATAAGTCTATATCGAGTTACTACAGTTGGGCGTTGAAAAGGTACAAAAGTACAGTTACTTGAAGAACTATGGTGGGCGGACGCACATACAGGATACCCTAAATCTTGTGCCTGAATAATAATCAACGTCAACACTGAGAGGATTTTTTTAATCTACAATATTCAGTCCATATATTTTTAGGTGTTCAGCCAACATCAGAACATCTCTGCTGAGGATGCATGGGAATGAGTCCTCGAAAGGCGAAAGGTAAAAAATCTATAATATTATTGTGAAGCAATGGTATTGATCCAAACGCCCATGTTTCCAAAACACAGCTGTTCAAATACACCCTAGCTAGCCTACATTCAAGCCATGCATTCTACAACAATTCCAAATACCAACTCAATCCCAACATGAGAAACATCCACATCATATCATCTCTGGAGAGAGGTTCGTTGTCGATTCAGGGGAATACAATTCACAAGTGTTTTCCAGTGAGAGAAACATCTTCCACGCCTTTGCACACAGCTAACTATGTCTTAGCTCAACACTGAGGAAGTAAATCCTATCCAAGAACAATCTTCAACACTGAATTGCCAACCTTCAAATCCATCCCATCCTCCAACAACAATCGTTCATTTGCTTCCAATTGCACTCCTTTGTAAACCGACCCATTCGTCGACCCCACGTCGATAAAGTAAAATTTCGGTCCTCCTCCCCCCACCGCCACGCCGGCCGCCAATCCCCCCCCCTCCACTATAAACTTGCCATGCGTCGTGGAAACCTCCTGATCCTTGTGAAGCGAGAGGCCATTTTTGATGAATTTCTTCCCCTTGCTACGACCCACTAGACACGGCGCGCCGGGTTTGGGACGTAGGAGATATTTGGAGTCCTGATGCTGAGGTATACGGGATGTTCATTTGAATGATGAGTGAAAATGAAAGTAATAAATAAGAGACCATGCAAATCCATACATGACTTACTGGACCGACGGTTACTAGAATTTCGATCGAGCATGAGGAGGGCTTGGTTCCACCAACGGCGGCGGAGGCCGTGGTTGCTTTGGCCGTCCCCGTGGTGGCGGCAGCAGCATTTTCCGACTGTGGATTGAGATTTTCTTCGTCCCTACTACTTCCGCCGTCACTGCTGCTGCTACTACTCTTATTGGCCATATCCACCGCCAGCGAATGAAGCGTCATGACATCCTCGCATTCCTTCTCGCATTGATCCCGGAGGGAGGCGATGTTTTGTGACGTTTGTTCTATGGCTTTATTGTGGTATTGATCGAGCGACCAGTGGAGGAGCTCCGCGATCGTCCATTCGTTGTTTGGCTCGTCCTCGGGAAATTTATTCCCGGCAGCCGAGAAGGATTCGTCCATTGTTATAGGTTCAGGTAGAAATATAATGCTGTTGATGAGGTCAAGTTGTTGTAGGTAGCAGTGGAGGAGTGGTTCCTTTGCTTGCTTTACCGACCAACCTGCCTACTCTCTAGATAACTACTACATTAGGAGTAGACAGGTAAAAAATTGCCATTTCTTCACTCATTTGTTTTTGGCGCGCGTGTCTTTTCAAGCAACGGTCAATTTTGTACCCCGCGATTCAAAATAACGATATCATATTCTTTCTTAGTTTATTAGGGAAGTGGCTCTAGTAGAAAAATATCGCTAATTATTCACTCCCATTTCCAATACAGCTAATAAGCGACTGTGGACTACCCCGACTTGTCCCACCCTACTCGGCTTGTCCCACCTCTCTGGCAGGTGAGCCTTGCTTTGAGAGTTGTCCCACTTTGCTTCAGTCTACTAGTATTCGAAGGACGGTATTAGAAGCTAGTAGATGCTTCAATTTGTCCCACCCCTGAATGCAGAATGCAAGCCTAGGCCTGAGATTTGTCCCACCGGGGTGGGACAAGTCGAGGTAGTCCATTGTAGTGATAGAGATATGTGCCTTCGGCCACATCTAAAGTTTAGAAAAAACAAATAACTAAACTGGATTTGAACCCGTGACCACAAGAAGTTCCCAGTATGAGTGACACTTTTTTACTCTAACCCTTAAATTTAATTCTCGCTCACTGCGAAATCCAAGCAGGTCCCGTCAGAGGAATTACATATTTGCGTAGAACACTCATATGCCCAAGAATGGGGAAACATAATGCCGGATTGCCGTGAAGGCAAATCATATGCCCAAGAAGGGGGAAGGAGAAATATAATGCCGTATTGCCGTGACCATAAAACGTGAACAATACGAAGGCATCATCAATGCACAAGCAAAAGCCGAAATGCACGGAATCATCACGTCACAGGCGGTAAACACGGGGACAGAGTCCGAGTGTGCGGCAGACATGATAGAAGCTGCCCACCAAGACGAAAAATAAAAGCAACAGGAATATGATAATATGCCATGAAAGGCATCACCGGCGAAAGCCAAAGAAGATTACGGCTGAGAACGCCGGATCACGTGAAGATGATGGCCGAGAACGCCGGATCGCCTGAAGAGAACAGGCCATAATCTTGAAGCGTGAGTCCAAAAACATCACATGGAGAACCACTAAAGTGGAGGAAGGGACTAGACGATTAAATAGGCAAGTCAAGATTATGATCAGAGGAGGATGGAGGATCATATTTTGGTCTGACACGAGCTTCAGGGGCGGCGAACCCAACGCACGATAATCCTCGATTCAACGGCATGTGTCACATGAGATCTCTACTTTGTACGAGAGAGGTCTGGCCTTCATCCAGAACTCTTAAGGAAGGGCCAAAATGGACAGCCAAGGCACTAATAATTAGGGGTCTATAGATAAGGGCTAAACCTTTATCTGATACCTAGTTGAGTTTTAGTTGAGCAGGTGTGATTTGAGTTGGTAATTGTGTTAGCTGGGAGATAAGGGAACTAGGACACCATCATGTAATGCTAGGTAGGGTACCCACTACAAATAATTGATATTTTGAACCAAATGTGTAAACCCTGAAAGTACCTCGGGAAGCCCATCTTGCTAGAGTTGTATCCGCCCAACACAATTAACACAGCGGCAGTCACCTCAAAGTTTATATCCCCCAAGTCCGCCTTCCATATAACAATGTTGTAACTCCAGATAATAATGATGCCTCTATAGTGGAATATTGCAATCCTGATGAAGTCTCAATCTGTGCCCTATGCCATTGAAATTGAAGAGACAATTGCCATCTGTGAGAGGGAGATCAGAAGAGTCCTGAAGCTGAAGCACCCTTCACCATGTGCCAACCAAGTGTTTTGACACACCTGAGAAGCACTGACCATACCTCCTTGCATCATAACAGCATTCTATTTTCCATGCAGGGAGGGGGGTCACGTGACTTGCTCTGCCCGGCTAAATAACAAGCCAATTGATACCAAGCATTGCTGCATAGAGTGATGTCTTAGATGTTGGGACATGCTAGAGGAAGCCTCTCAGACTTGCCACATGCACCCACCAAGTGTTTTGAAACACCTCAGTAGCAATGGACATACCTCCTTACATCACAACACACCAATCATCAAGGCAACATGGGCCCACTTGGCTGGCTCTGATGGCTGAAAAATGAGCCAGTTAATTCTCACCATTTGGGCATATAGTAATGCCTTAGATGCTCGGAGATGCTAGCAGAAGCTTCTCGGACCTGCTCCTTGCGTCACCAAGTGTTTTGAAACACCTCAGAAGCGATGTTCGTACCTCCTTGTAATAACCCAACACACCATTTGCAATGCAGAGAGGGGCTCACTTGGCTGGCTCTGGTGGATGGAAATCGAGCCCAAATGATTACCACCATTTGGGAATAGAGTGATGCCTTTTATGTTTGTATGTGCCAGAGAAAGCTTCTCAGACATGCCACGTGCACCCATCAAGTGTTTTGAAACACCTCAGAAGCAAAGGTCGTACCTCATCAAATCACAACACATCATATTTATCAAGACAAGAGGGGACCACTTGGCTGATGGCTCTGTTTGAATGAAAAGAGACAATTGATTATCTACACCCCATGGGCATAGAGTGATGCGTTGTATGTTGGTAGATGCTAGAGGAAGCTTCTCAGACCTTCCCCATGCAACCACCTAGTGTTTTGAAACACCTGTGAAGCACTGACCATACCTCATTGGATCATAGCAGCACACTATTTTCGATGCAGGGGGGGGGGGGGTCACTTGACTTGCTCTGTCCGGCTGAATAACGAGCCAATTGATACGAAGCATGTCTGTAAAAAATGATGCCTTCAATGTTGGGACATGCCAGAGGAAGCCTCTCAAGCTTGCCACATACACCTACCAAATGTTTTGAAACAGCTCAGAAGCAATGGTTGTATCTCCTTATATCACAACACACCAATCATCAAGACAAGATGGGCCCACTTGGCTGGCTCTAATGGCTGAAAAATGAGCCAGTTTATTCCCACCATTTGGGTATAGAGTAATGCCTATTAGATGATGGGAGATGATGCTAGAAGAAGCTTCTCAGACCTGCCCCGTGCACCCACCAAGTCTTTTGAAACACCTCAGAAGCAATATTCGTGCCTCCTTGTAATATCCCAACACACCATTTGCATGGTCAAGTCTGATTTTCCAGTAAAAAAATGAAAAAGATAATGATACATTTTCATTATAGTCAAAATGGAGGTTCTGTTAAAAATTGTTTAAACCCTACTGTTATTACGTTATCATGTATTTTTTGCCGCTTTTACTGCCAAATGCTAGAATCTACAAGCATCCCACCGTTTGGTCAAACCGGTGGGCAATCTGGATGGCTCTCACACGGTAACCACATTATGATTATAGAACTGCAGAGGTGTTTGTAGTGCTTTATTGTCTTAAATGTCAATGTAACTGAGTGGTTTGTCCACTGCAAGACTATTATGCTAGTATCACACCGAAATGGCTCCACAACACCCCCTGTGGCCAAATGGCAAAAAATCAAACCGATGGGCAACTCGAATGGCTGTCACACAGTAACCACATCATCACACAACTGTAGATGTGTTCCTAACGCTTTATTTCGTCTCAGAGGTCAATGCAACTGTGTTGTTTGACAACGACATGACATCTCTACAGGCATCACACCATACTGGCTCCGTAACACCCCATGTGACCCAAGAACACTAGCCAAAAATCAAATCAGTGTGCAGCTTGAATGGCTGCCGCTCTAACACAATTAACCACATGAACATACAACTGCAGAGGTGTTCCATTCAATAAAACTGAGTGGGTTGTTTACAGCAGGACTACTTTACACGCCTAACACCACAATGGCTCAACTACACCCCCTGTCCCTGTGGCCAATGGACAAAAGACTAACCAGTGGCCAACTGGAATGGCTGTCACACAATATTCACATCATGACTATACAACTAAGAGGTGTTCCTAATGCTTTATATGCTTTTAAAAGGCAATGCAACCGACTAGTTGGTCTAGGGCATTATGACTACCCTGCTAGCATCACACCGTAATGGCCCCACAACACCCCCTGTGGCCAAATGGCCAAAAATCAAACTGGTGGTTACCTTGAATGGCTGTCCCGCAATAACCACACAACCATACAACTGCAGAGGTGTTCATCATTTTTCATATGCTTTTGAAGGGCAAAGCACCTGAGTGGTTGGTATAAGGCATGACCATGACTATTCCACACACATCATCGCACCATAATGTCCCCAAAACACCCCATGTGATCAAATGGCCAAAAATCAAACAGGTGGTTAGCTTGAATGGCTGTCACGCAATAACCACACAGCCATACAACTGCAGAGGTGTTCCTCCTTTTTTATATGCGCTCAAAGGGTAAAGCAACTGAGTGGTTGGTATAAGGCATGACTAATCTGCTAGCATCACACCGTAATGGCTCCACAACACCCCCTTTAGCCAAATGGCCAAAATCAAACCGGTGGGCAACTTGAATGGCTTTTTCACGATCATCACATTACCATACCATTTATATGCTTACAAAGGGCAACGCAACTGAGTGGCTGGTCTAAGGCATGACTACTCTACCCTCTACCTGCATCCCGACGTAATGGCTCAACAAAAACCCCTGGGGCTAAATAGCCAAAAATTAATCTGATCGGGAACTTAATTGGCTGTCTCTCAGTGACCAAATGACTATACAACTACAGAGGTGATCCTAATGTTTTTTTCTGCTTTCAGATGTCAATGCAACTGAGTGGTTGGTCTAAGGCATGACTATTCTACATGCATCACATAGTAATGGCTCAATAACACCCATGTGGCCAAATGGCCAAAACCAAACCGATGGTGAATTGATGTCGTGCAATAAACACATCACCATACAACTGTAGAGGTGATCCTAATGCTTTATATGCTTTCACAAGGCAATGCAAATGAGAGGTTGGTCCACGACATGACATTCTGCTAGCATCACACCATAATGGATACACAACACCCCCCTTAGCCAAATGGCCCAAACATCTAAACAATTCGCAAGAACTAGAATAGCTGTTGCGCAATAATCACATTACCATACAACTACAGTGGTGTTCCTAATGCTTTATATGCTTACAAAGGGCAACGCAACAGAGTGGTTGGTCTAAGGCATGACTACTCTACCTGTGTCACACCGTAATGGCTCAACAAAAACACCTGTGGCAAAATAGCCACAAAGCAGTCCGATAGGAAAATTTAAATGCCTTTCTCTCAGTAACCAAATGACTATACATCTACAGAGGTGTTTCTGATGCTTTATATGCTTTCAGAGGTCAATGAAACTGACTGGTTGGTCTAAGGCATAACTACTCCGCTAGCATCACACCGCAATGGCTCAACACCCCCTATGGTTAAATGGCCATAACCGAACCAAAGGTTAATGGCTGTCATGCAACAAACACATTACCATACAACTGAAGAGGTGTTTTTAATGCTTTATATGCTTACTATGGGCAACGCAATAGAGTGGTTGGTTTAAGGCATGACTACTCTACCTGCATCACACCGTAATGGCTCAAGAAGACTCCTGGGGCTAAGTAGCCAATAATGAATCTGGAAGGGAAACTTAATTGGCTGTCGCTCAGTTACCAAATGACTATACAACTACAGAGGTGATGATAATGCTTTTTCCCCTCTCAGAGGTCAATGCAACTGAGCGGTTGGTCTAAGGCATAACTACTCTACATGCACCAGGCAGTAATGTCTCCACAACACCCCCTACATTAAAATTGCCAAAACCGAACCAAAGGTTAATGGCTGTCGTGTAATAAACACATTACCATACAACTGTAGAGGTGTTCCTAGTGCTTTATATTCACACAAAGGGCAAAACAACTGAGTGGTTGGGCTGAGGCATAACTACTCTACCCTCTACCTGCATCACACCGTAAAGGCTCAACAAGACCCCTGGGGATAAATAGCCAAAACTTAACCTGATAGGGAAACTGAATTGGCTGTCTCTCAGGTTTTAAATGACTATACAACTACAGAGGCAATCCTAATGCTTCATATGCTTTCACAGGGCAATGCAAATGAGTGGTTGGTCTAAGGCATGTCTACTCTACCTGCATCACATAATAATGGCTCAACAAAAACCCCTGGGGATAAATAGCCAAAACTTAATCTGATAGGGAAACTGAATTGGCTGTCGCTCAGTTACCAAATGACTATACAACTACAGAGGTGATCCTAATGCCTTTTCGGCTTTCAGATGTCAATGCAACTGAGTGGTTGGTCTAAGGAATGACTACTCTACATGCATCACACAGTAATGGCTCCATAACACCCCATGAGGCCAAATGGCTAAAACCGTAACGATGGTGAATGGCTGTTGCACAATAATCACATTACCATACAACCACAGAGGTGATCCTAATGCTTCATATGCTTTCACAGGGCAATGCAACTAAATGGTTGGTTTAAGGCATGACTACTGTACCTGCATCACACCATAATGGCTCACAAAAAACCCTGTGGCCAAATAGTCCAATAGGGAAATTTAAATGGCTGTCTCTCAGTAACCAAATGACTATACATCTACAGAGGTGTTCCTAATGCTTTATATGCTTTCAGAGTTCAATGCAACTGAGTGGTTGGTCTAAGGCATGACTACTCCGCTAGCATCACAGCATATTGGCTCCACAACACCCCATATGGTTAAATAGCCATAACTGAACTGAAGGTTAATGGCTGTCGTGCAATAAACACATTACCATACAAATGAAGAAGTGTTCCTAATGCTTTATATGTTTACAATGGGCAACGCAATTGAGTGGTTGGTCTAAGGCATGACTACTCTACCTGCATCACTCCGTAATGGCTCAACGAAAACCTCTGGGACTAAATAGCCAAAAATCGAACAGATGGGTAAGGTGATTTTCCTGTCGCGTGATAACTACACATGATCATAGAACTTGTGAGGATTTTCTGATAACTGTTCTGATGCTTTAAGAACAGCCAATCGGCCAACTGGCCAACTAGCCAAACAGTCAAACTGTCGAACTGCCTATCAGCCAAACAGAAAAACGGCGAACTGGCCATACAGCCCACATCCAAATAGCCAAGCACCCAACGGCCAACAGCCAAACAAACAGTGAAACAGAGTTTAGAAAGGAATATACAATATCAAAAGATTATTAGAAACTAGTGGAAGCAAAATGCAAAAATAATGGTAATAAAACATTCGTACCAAAAGGCTAGGGTCATCAATTCAATTCTTTGGAATATGCCTCAATTCTTGTGCAGTCCGCTGGTCCTTTATTTGATTGAGGCTCTGGCAGAGTCTGTCTAGGAAGGTATAGACAATAGCAAAAGAGTATTAGAGACTAGTGGAAGTAAAATGTAAAAATTATGGCAATAAAAAATACGCACCAAAAGTCAGTGGGTTTCATGCATTTTTCCACGGCTCGCCTGTTGTTGTGGTGTTGCGTCTTTGCTGTCTCGGGTCTCTCTCAAGCTACGGTGTGGTTGAGTGAGGGGGGTACGCATTGACTGGTCGAGGACAAATATGAGTTGTTTTGATGAGGTGGGGGTGCCAAATCGATGACGATGGCGGCAACGACGACGACAACTGTTTGAGACGACAATGATGCCGTCCACGCTGGAGTTGAATCCTGCCCATACATACGCTTGGGGACAGGCCGATCTGTGTGCTTTTGTTAGTCACAGAGGCACAAGACTTCTTGAGAATAGGGAGAGTGTACGACATTGTGCGGTGACATCACGTTGTGTGGCGGTTAATACAGGGTAAAAAATTAGAAAATGCAATTTTTGCTAAGCCACCTTCACAGTGATGATCCAAGGGTTTATATGCTTGTCACTGGGAAGGTAGATCATGCAAAAGCCTCCTATGGGAGATTGTATCATTCCTCGCCATCAATTGTATTGATGCCAATTGACGAGGATGAGAAACGGGGGATTCGTTGCCACACGTCTGACCCTCGTTCTCTGTCTGCGTAGACATTGGAGATGAATTTTGAAGCGGTACTTTCTTTTTGGCGGGAACTTTTGGCGGGAAGGATATCGGCAAGGAGCCTGCTGGACCCACTACTATTGACAATTTATTTCCTCTCCTGTCGCGGTCAAAAGAAGTGGTCTACCATATAGTACAATGGTGAATGTGCATACCAGTTAAATAATGGTATGAGTAACAACCATTCACCCTGTTTTGAACTTTTGTGGAACTTGAGCTTGGATTCTCTTGATGGCGGGGACAAGATCAAAATCTTTGCTGATAGAAATGAATTTGTTCATTTATAGATTCCTACTTGACCGAATCCTTGAAAGTTGGAATGGAATGCCAATTGTTCATAGCATATATAGCCACACACGGGCCATAGCGTTAGGGGTAGTTGCAACCAGCTTCCTCAGATGACTGGATATCCGGGGATGTGCCCGAGTGACAGGACCTACCACTAACCTGGTTTGTCACCTGGGTTCGATTCTCGGACTGGGAGTGCATCTGAAAAGGTGAGGAACCTGGGACAGGACACCCAGCCCAAGAAATTGGGGGTTAGTCACTAATCTTCTCTCTGCCAATTGCCGGCAGGTTGT
>JALLAU010001386.1:0-10093 GCA_036939495.1 Thalassiosira hispida | reverse complement strand
TTGACAGTCCCAGTGTCGCTAAAAAATCCATGTAACATACGGGGATTTGCACATCCCCGTATGTAAACGGGAACGTCCCCGTTTACATACGGGGATCAAATGCATATGGGGACCAACATATACACGTTTCGGTCACGCCTACACGTTTTCACCAGCAATTTGGGTACCCTCTGTTTACCTACCTTATCAGAGTCGTGGAAAGCGTTGAGTCCCACAGGCAGGACCTGGGACTTATCTAAATAGGGGGTAGCGATATTTCCCCCCTCACAATACCCCCTTTCAAAGTACTCAAAGATGTGTGCACAACCGACAACAGCCGACAACGCACAATCAACCATGAACATAATCCCACTGAGGAGCGCCCTATCCCTACTCTTCGCAAGCGCCGCGACAACAACCGCAACAACGACTACCCACCTCTCCAAGCGATCCCTAAGCCGTGCAGCCAGCGCCGCCTTTGTCAATTCCCACTCTACGTCGTCTATTCGTTCCAATAACTCCTCATCCTCAAGTCTTCGCATGATGTCATCGTCTTCTGAACAGAAGCAAACCCTCCTATCATGTCCCACTATCCCTCTGCGAGATGGTACGTCTCACCCTGCCATTGGATTTGGAACGTATAAGGTAGGATTCATCCCGGCTTCTGCCTCGGCTGCAGTTGCAGGCGCCACCGATGAGCAACAGCGTACCGCGGAAGAATGTGTTCGTGACGCCCTCGATGTGGGGTACCGTTTTTTGGAATGGTAGGTTGAGATGGATAAGATCTTTCACTGTTGTACTATACTATTTCTGATATCCCTAACCTATCAAATCTTTGCCAACAGTGCTGAATTTTATGGCAATGAGTCGGAGGTTGGTAAGGCCATCAAGGCGAGTGGTGTGAAGAGGGAAGATCTCTTCTTGTGCAGTAAGGTTTGGACGACTACTATCGAGAAGGGAGATGATGCGATTCGTGCTCGGTTGGAAAAGAGTGAGTGAAAGGAGATGTTTCTGTCTCCCCTGCTTAGATTCTGCTGATTCTTGCCTTTCGCACCTATGCAATCAATGATGACTCACTGACATAATATATCCATGACGTGATAAAAATAGCACTTGCTGATCTTGGTACAGACTACGTTGATCTCTATCTCATTCATTGGCCAGTGCCAGGCAAGCACGTCGATGCTTATAAAACACTGGAGAAACTGCAAGCAGAGGGCAAAATCATCAACATTGGCGTCTCCAACTATGCAGTCGAAGACTACAAAGAGCTTCTCGATGGAGGAATCACAATGAAACCCACCGTAAACCAAATCGAAATAAATCCCTTCCTCTACCGAAAAAATACCATCAGCTACTTTCAAAGCGAGGGCGTCGTCCTACAATCCTACCGATCCCTTCGGGATGGCAAGGCTATGGATCATCCCACACTTGCCAACATTGCAGCCCTTCATTCCAAGTCCCCTGCTCAGATCTTGGGACGGTGGTGTGTCCAACATGGGTTCGTTTACATGCCGAAATCAGTAAAGAAGGGAAGGATGGTGGAGAATGGAGAGGTGTTTGACTTCGAACTGAGCAAGGAAGAGATGGATGAGTTGGATGGATTGACGACCCCGGAGACTTTCACTGCGTTCAAGGCTTTGTATGAGAAATGTGTAAACAGGGACACTACGAAGGATGGAACGATGGATGGTGTGAAAATGGATATAACCATTGATTGATGAGCGAATGTACTACACAAGTATTCTGACAACTGCATGAAGTTGGTGCGAACAATAGGGTGGCACTGAGCAGGGAAAAAAGAGATCTACCTATGTGGCACAGGAAGAAAAAACAAACAATCTACATAAACAATACCACCACAATACATTGGTGTTGCATTTTGAGAGTAGAGTAATTAGCAACAAAAGATTGGTTTGCGCAACCAGGAGCGATTGTTCAACTACCACAGTCTCAAAATAAACCAACATCATGAAGCTATCGGGTTACATTTTTTGTATGTTCTCAAATTAACATTTGGATCCTTCGGTTTGCCCGGTTTACAATGTTGTAAACACGATGCCGATATTCCAGTATAGGATCCCAGCACAGATGATGCCATCTCGTCGAGTAATACTTCGACATAGGTCATATGAAGATGCTTTTTGGCAAACTCTCGAATCTTTTCGGTATGAGCATGGTAGAAGGCTCGCCAACACTTCACATCTTTCTTAGTGCATTTTCTTCCACCGATTCCCGTGAAACCACATTGCGTTGCCCACATTCCAAACAATCGACCACCGCCCCATTTCTGTACGCTATTTATCCAATGTTCAATTGGCCGGTGCAACATGAGTATTGTTGCATTAGGATAGTATTTGGCAATGTGACCCAGTCCGCCATTGTGTAAACTAGAATAGAAGCAACGCGACGGCCCTGGTATACCTATATCCGAGTAAAATTCAATCACTTTTTGTGTTTTGTTGTCGTAATCACAACCTTGGAAAGGCGGTGAATCATCATCTGACAACAAATTGTCACGCATGCAATCACCAATTCTGATTTGTGTACTTCCTTTTGCCATACCAGGGATGTAGGTATGTGAACTGGTCAATCCTCCGCATTTGAAATATTCGTATAGAGTGAGTGTTGCACTTTTGGGGAGATTGAGTGAGATTATGGGTGTGGGAAGTGAAGTAGTGTTATTGGTGTCCCATGGCAAGGAGATGTTCATGCTTCGTTTCAACTGATTGAGCTCATCCATAAAGTCTTTACTGGATTGTTGGGAGGCCCATGCCTGGACTTTGGGTAGTGACCAAGGCAATGGCCCCAAAGTAGCATTATTGACTGTTTCATTACTTTCCAAGAGCATTGGAGCATCCACGTCGCGGTCATCATCGTCGAATTGTGTAGGCTCATCCATTGGAGCATCCGCGTACGCATCCATAGTATTTCCTAATGTTGTCTTGCCATGCGACAAAATCAAGAGTTTGTGCAGTTGGACGACGAGGATAATTAATGCCGCAGCCAACAACAGCTTGGGATTGAGTTGATGGTTTGCGTTCATCTTCGATTGAATGCTGATTTTATTGATGCTACTACTGCAACATCTTGCAACATCAACATGCAAAATAAGCATTGTGCTTTGTAGATTGATCGATTGTGTGATGTTGGTGTTTTCCCGCCATTTCAATTCCTATCGAATTCCTACATAGCCCATCAAAATAGATCCAATCTCCACCCTTCATTTTCACAGATTTTACATCTTGATCTCATACCATTGCCATTTTTCATGCCCTCCTGCAGCATCCTACGCCACAAACAAATCATGTCTGCAGCACAATCTCCATCGGCAAAGCCACCGGTTGTCGTCATCAGAGACTCTTACGAAACCGACAGCGATGTCCACAAAAAGAAACGGGCCAAAACGAGCAGCAGCAACAATAACAATAACAATGGCTCATCCAAGTCGAAACAGAAACAGAGCCAACAACCACCAATATTCCATCCCTCATCCAACACTCTACTCGATGACATGCTCCATCCTCTCCCAAGAAATGATTTTCTACGAGATCATTTTAGAAAGGATGCCGTTCACATACAAAGGCAGCCACGCTCCCTCGAGACGGAGATGATGGTTTCGGATATTTGCCACAACTACCTATTCGATCTAGATGTGCGTCAAATATTTGCAGAGACGAGCAGTGAGAATGTATTCCTGTGGTTGCGTCCTCCTCCTCCCGTGACAACCACTGATGCTGCCAACATCGATAAAGCATCATCACCGTCAGCAGCGACACTCAATAGTGTCGAAATACCCGATTCCGAAACAGCATATGCACTGCACAAGTCTGGATCTCATCCAGCCTATTGTCGCGCCCCTCCACTATTGGAGCAACATCTAGTTGGGTCGTTATTGCGCGCGACTGGATTGGGAGGCGGGCATTACCATCCTCCTCATGCCGAGATTGTGACATTGGGTGGTGGAACGACTTTGGGACGAGGCGAGGTGGAATTGTTCATTGCAACTAGTAGTAGCAAAAGCAAAACTAGTACATCAGAAGCAGAAGCTACTCTCAAAGAGAAGAAACATACCACAGGATGGCATACCGATTTTCAAGAAAATTTCACTATTCAATTGAGCGGAGTCAAGCGATGGACATTGCGTAGGGGGAGAGTGCAGCATCCACTACGTGCTACCACTCCGCATTATGCTCGTGATCCATGCGTGGTCGAGAATCAACTAAAGGTGGCTCGTCTATCTTGCCTGGCAGGAAATGCTGCACACGAAGTTGAATCCAATGGTGGTGGTTATGGATTTGAGTATGGCGGCAATAATGCGTGCGGGCCAGAGCAGACAGTTATACTTTACCCAGGAGATGTACTCTACTTTCCAGCGGGCATGTGGCATCGAGTTGAAACAGTAGAGCCCGGAATCAGTTGCAACACGTCACTCATGGGAACAACCTATGCATCATTGGTAAGTGAGGCCCTACAGCATTTGATGGTTGGAAGTGACGAGGGCTGGAGAGAAGTTGTAACATCTCGTCCAGGAGAAAAAGAGGATGGGACAAATAAGCGCTTGCAAGGGTTGCTGGGTGGGTTGAGCAAGTTGGTGGATGATTTCGTGACCAAGCAGGGTGGAGCACAGAGTTTGCTACCGCCAGCATTATGCCATCCTCCTTTGGGAAATGACGAGGAAGAATCTTCTGAAGATTCAGATGGAAGTGAAGGTAAAAATGACCACGACTCAAATGAAGAAGAAGACCAGAGTAATAGCGATGAAAAGAGTGCTGGGCAAATGGATGAGCAAATTGAAGAAGATAGCGATAATGAAGAGGAAGAGGCCCCGTCATCAGGCATCATCATCCCCATGGATGACTTTGAAGGGCCTCCTGGCTGGACATGTTCACGACCTCCAAACTCCAAACTTGTCAAGAATCCATTGGCTTCCTTAATATCAATGTCGGACATTACTGGCGTCGGCAATCATGCACAAAAGCAAGAGACAAAACAGTATGTTCTCAATGTGAACTATGCAGGGAATGAAATGATGGAGAGTTACATACGTGTCATTTTAGAAACAGCCAACTCGGAATTGATGGATGAGATGGATTGGTATATGTCATGTGAAGCACAAGGGCAAGGTCCAGGACACACAATCAACAATCCAAATGAGAATGGCGCGAGCCTTGATGGCGTTGGAAGACTCAGACTCACTCCTCCTCTCTGCTTGTTTTACTATGGCTACTTTTGTTGGAGTGTCCCAGAATAACATTGAGTATTCTTCTATGGCATTTGATACTGTATCTAGTGTGTCACAATAAATTTGGCCCACAATACCTAATTTTACATTAGTCACGTACTAGTAAAGGGTCTGTAAAGAATCCAATTTTCAAAAGATGTCATGCGATGGGGCAACATCCGCATCAATGCCCATCCAGGCATCTGGCCATTCCTTTGCATACGTATCCAGGTTCACATTATGCCATTCATGCATCATGCGTTTTTGTTCATTTTGGCCAAACCAAGAATCCTTCATTGTCATACCATAATATCCACGTAATCGATTGATGTATCCAGAAAATGTTGACCGGAATGTTCCTGCAAATGCACGACCTCGGCTTGCGACTACAACATCCAGCATTCCCATCCAATTTGGATCCATGTTGTCCAATCCAGCCAGATCAGTAAAGTCGTTTAGAAAATATAGCTTGTGTCCTGCACTACGAAATGGTTCAAAGAATTCATCCTTGTCCTTTTCATCTGTTGCTATGTACAAGACTTCATTCTTTAACCATATGTCTTCTGTGTTCTTATACCTATGATGTGGTCGGTTGTCGGCAGCAAGGATAAGTTATGGCGAGCAAATTATCTGCAACAAATGTAAACTAAAACAGTGAGACGTACCATTCCTCTCCTGATACTTTCATCTTTTTATATTGGAAATCACCACGGCTATCAATAATGAATTGCATTGGGTCAGTATCGGAAATGCGATCTATTTGTTCCAATGCGAAAATGAGACCACCGTGACTTACCGGACATGAAGGGAAGAATACCCGCCACCGCCCTCAAAATCTGTTGAAAATCCTTGTTCTGTTGCTTTATTTTGGAGAAATTCCACAATCTTTCCCGCCGCACAAAAGATCTCATGTCTAAAGTGCAACATATCTCGGATGTATCTTTTGTAGTAGTTGCCAATCCAATGATCCGTGAAATAGAGATAGCCATAGTAGTGTGCCAACATCCTTGTTGGAGGTTTCCCACCTTGAATATATAAAAGTTGAGGCTCTTGCATTTGTTTTGTCACATAGACCATTTGTCGATCCCCGCTGCTGCAAAATTGTTTGGCGCTTTCAACGTCATCGGGAACGCCTCTCTCATACATGCCCTGGTCAAACACCAAACATTGGTGATGTGTTGCAGTAATGTTGGGTGTGATTGCATGTTGAGTGAGGTAGTCATGGATTAGTTCACAAGGAGGGTTGCCATCACCTTTCCAATGCATTGCTTGCCGTTGAGGAGCACACACTTTCGAAGCAGACATCAAATCCTTCAATTTCTCCACTGGAACTGGAAATTCTCCATCAGGATGGCCTTCTCTGAGAATGAATTCCTCCATCGTCAAGTATTTTACTCTCTCCTTATAATCTTCTCCGTCCATATCAAAAAAGTGATGTAATCCGCGGTGTTTTTTCGCGCCATCGTTCCTTAGTAGATACATTGGTTGCTCTGGAGGCAGGACCAATATTCTATCTAATGCAACAGCAATAAGAAATATGATTTCGAACGACATTCGTATATTATTGAAGCCTCCCTGTATTGGTTTGTTTGTTTGTTTCATGACAGAATATGTGTATTATTATTTTCATGAGATAGAGATAGAGAGAGGCGAGAATGTTGGTCAAAGAGTATAAGTGACCGAAATACAAACGAAAATGTGTCGTACCTTATCTGGCGTGAACACTAGATATTTGGGTTTGGAACTGGAGTGGCCAAGGGTGTTTCAAAGGTGCGATCTCGAGTGCCCTGCGGATCATTCCAATATGCCATATTGTCTACATTTTTGTCACATGTGACGTGGCCTCTTTTGGCTCCATTAAGAGCAGGAGTAGGGTCCTTTAGAAACTTGGCAATTCCTCTCGCAAGATTGCCGTCATCTTGGGCCGAGCTGGAATTGCTCACCTTATCATCTTCTGTACCTCCAATGTACCTATTAGTGATCATTTGTTTTGTGGCCTCTGCTTTTTGTTTATCCATATCATCCCTTGGGAAAGGATTCCATCCTCTCTCCCCTGGTCCTCTATCTGCTTCGTTGTCATTGTCGACAAAGACATCCCCATCAATGCTGGTCCAACCAGTGGGATACTCTCGTGCATATAAACTACCGTCTCCAACATTCATCCAATTATGCATGAAAAATTTCCTATCCATGTAGGAATAATAGGTGTAAAACTTTGACATGCCATAGTATCCACGTAGACGAACAATGTAACCAGAAAAGGTACTGAACCAAGTTCCTGCAAACACGGAGCCGCGACTGGCCACGACAGTGTCAATCATACCGTACTTTGTTGGATCTATACTATCTAGTCCTGCCAACTCTTTGTAATCGTCAAAAAAACGCAAAGGTCCGGAATGTTGGTGCCGAAACTCATCGAAGAAGGTTTGGTTCCTCTCATCTGTTGCAATGTATAAGACTTCTTTTGGCTTCCATATCTCCTTCGTATTTTCATACCTTGCAGATATACAGAAATAATAATCAGGTAATGCAACCAAATAAACGAGTATCGGTTGTTCATTCCCAAAAGCAACAAAGACAAAACTTACCATTGTGCTGAATCAAACTTCACCTCCTTGAATTGCAAATCTCCCCTCCGAATATGCAAAGACGAGTATCCTCCCACCAATTCCGTATCAAGGTCCAACAGCGAAGAAGAAGATGATAATGATTTTCCACTATCCCCAGAAATAAGATTCCTTGCAAAGTCAAACAGTGATGATAATTTGCCATCACCTTCCCCAGGAGCAAGATGATTGCGCATATGATCCTCATACTGCAACGCCAATATAATCTTGCCCGCCGCACAAAACACTTCATCATGATACCTCAAGAAATCTCTCACAAATCTCTTATAATAATTCCCAACCTTTGGATCCGTGAAGAAAATGAATGCATACGAATGCACCAACAACCTATATCGGAACTCCATCGTCTCAAAATGCCACAGCGGTGCCTCATGCATGGTTCGATTGTAATAAAACGGTGTGCGCTTATTACAAAACTTGTCAATCCGTGCCTGCGTCTTTTGCTCGATTTTGGGTATGTACGATTCGCCATGGTGGAATACGCCCACATCGAATATGAAACAATTTTCATTCGGAGATTCGGCGCTCACGGGGGATAATTGACCATGATCACGAAAATGATCGTACAAATCCTCGCAGAATTCATGGGACTTTCTACGTTCTTCGCAATCGCGGGATATTTTCCATAAATGATCTTGCCACGTGGAGTTGTACCCCTTTAGGGGAACTAGGCCATCGTCGCCCCCCTCGAGCTTTAGGAATTCCTCGGAGGATATTATGGGTACGCGTCGTAGCAGCTCTTTATTCGCAGTGAGATTGAAGAAGTCGTAGTAGTTTCGCCCCTTCTTTGGATCGCCCTTCTTTGCATCCAGTAGGTATACCACTTGATCGGGAGGCAATACCAACGTACGTTGTGTTATGGCTGCCAACGAGACGATATTTTCCAGAGACATGCGCAGATTGTTCCATCCCCCGGTGTCCGGTTCAAACGTTAAATATCTCCTCCGCGATACCTTGGGAGTGCTCACTTCGTTTGCATACAATGGAGGCGGGATGAAATCATGTGGTTCCACATTGGGAAATCCTGCATCCTGATCCCTATCACCCCGCGGTTCGTTCCAAAAGGCAAGCATGGAAGAAAGGACTGCCTCGATGCGTGGATCGGTATCTGGACAATGAATGTTGCCCCGATTCGCTCCCTTTAGGGCCGGTGTTTGATCTGGGGGCAGGCCGGAGAATCCACGTGCCGTGTGCGAGGGCGGGATGGGAGGGGGCAATAAGTTTTTGTCGAGTAAGTTTTGTTGCAATTTTGCCCAGGTTAGCTTTGTAATGTAAGTTGTAATGGATTTGTCGTCAATCTCATTATCATTCTTTTTGTAGTCAATCTCTTGTTTCTTGCTCTTGCTTTTTTCTTTGCCGTAATGATCTTCATGACTACTCGCATCCTTCACCATCTTGATAAAATTCTCTTCATTCCCACCCTTCCACCCGCCCAATTCCATTGCCTCCTGCTGCCCCTTCTCGTTCTCGGCCTGATCCTTATCATACTTTTGCAACAAGAAGTGGGCCAGGTCCATTTTATGTTTTAATGCCGACCCTCCCGGACTGTGGGAGTCGCCCTCGAGATTATATGCATCGTCCTCGGGTGTGTGATGTGCGTGGTGTAAGTGGAAGAGGTAGATGGTGGTTAGGAGGAGTAAGGTTGCGAAGAGTGGGAGTAGAGTGCTTAGTAGGCGAAATAGGAGGGGTGGCTCTTTTTGTTTCGAGCGAGATGGAGACGATGGCGACATTGTTTTGTTATTATGTATTATCGTCATCTTGATTCTCGAATCTATTGCTTCGTATCTTTCTGTTGAGATAAAACTGTATGGCGACAGTTTAGTTGCCTACGCCTACGCCGCCATTAGATTATGCAACCGTCGATCGTCGAGTGACACGGTGATGGGACAGCGCCTCTAGCCCCTCTCTAGAGGGTGGTATATTTGGGGCAGCGGCTAGAGATGTGAGGCGGCGATGGATAGAGTGCTAGTGCTAGCGTGCGGAGGAGAAGGAGGAAGGAGAAGAACAGTGGTGATGGTGAGGGCGCGCGGCGGTTGGCGGTTGATATAGGTTGATATCCCTGCTATGCTCCGAAGTAGAAGGCTCTTTTTTTGGCTAAATTACTCATAAAGCACCATAAAGTACGAAAAACAGAGCTTTTTCTGTTCAAGCTCACATACGATAGGAGGGAGGACATCCCTTGTCCAGAAGGTGTGCACTCTGGTGTACAGTGGCATGCTACCGGCGGACGGACACTAACTAAAATTGCCTCTGTGCACCTGGG
>JALLAU010001385.1:0-10118 GCA_036939495.1 Thalassiosira hispida | reverse complement strand
TTATGCCTCCTTGCCATGCAATGATAGATAGTTGCCTAACCGGGCTCCACTAACATGTAAATTTCAATTGATCATCATCATAGAAGTTAATCGATCGTAAAAATTTCAGTTTTATATATATGGCAACCATTGTTGCCCTGGCCTGCTTAAGGCTTGGTGAAGATAAATGAACGGTATCACAACATTATTGTAGGAGCATTGGAACACATTCCATGCTCGTCTTCGTGTGATAGAACCAATAAAAAATTGGACAGCTGATGTTTAATGACAATTGAGGCTCTAGCAGAGTCGGTTCAGAAAGGGAGAGACAATAGCAAAAGATTATTAGGAACTAGTGGAAGCAACATGCAAAAACAATGTCAATAAAAAATTGACCAAAAGGCTATGGCCATCAATGAATATGCCCCAGTTCTTATGCATTCCGCTGGTCCTTTATCCAATTGAGGCTCTTGCAGAGTTTGCTTAGAAAGGGATAGACAATAGCAAAAGATTATTAGAAAGGAGTGGAAGCAAAATGCTAAATACAAAAACAAACCCCCCTCACTGGCCTGCTATTTTCCATCCTCCTCCTCTTCTTCTTGGTGGATTGAAAACTCCATTGTTGCTGTAGAGACAATGGAGCGGAATATAGCCGAAACGGACACCGTCGGGAAGGAAGTCAGTTAGCGTCTGTTGTCGCCCGGGCGGCAAAATCGGATTTGAGATGAGTTGCCTTCCCGCCAATTATTTTTTAGGTAGCTCAATGAACCCCCTACCTCCACCCTGTACAGAATGACAGTCCATTTGTATCGTACCCCCAATAACTCCAAGATCGGTATTGGCGGGACGATAGCATGGCTATCAATGCCTATCGCCCGCTACGTACGTACCAAACTTGTTTTGTTACATACCTACGTAACGTGCGAATAGGCAAATTGGACTGTCATTCTGTTCAGGGTGAATGCGTGTCTCTTTCATATCTCTCATCCTCATAGGAGTCGTGTGCGTTGTAGATATCACCTAGGAGTCGCGTATAGCAGGCTAGTTGGCCATAACTAACTAGTAGCCCCGCCATCTTATTTTAACATTTAGGACAGCACCATAGCCTATGAAGAGGGGAAATGAACACGAGAGAAACGCAGCAGCGCAGGCCGGCCCTCACATTTTACACGCAGACCTTTTATGTAGTATGTAGGTATTACCTAGTCACTCTCGAGGAGTAACGGCCTGTGAGTCTGCGAGACAGGGGTCCGCCAGCAGAGATCTACAACTAACGCTCGATGAGAAAGAATGGCCAATCGGGCGCCTCGCTACATATCTACTGTCGCAGACTGTCGCCGGCCCTCATCTGCAAAAGCTTCAAAATGTTGAATGTCAGATGTCAGCAAATGTTAGTACAATAGCAGATAGCAGCCATAATCTTCAATCCAAACGGATCAATCATCTTGTCCATTGGGAAATATCCCGCCACTCTTCTTCCCACAACATTTCCACCATGACCATATCAGCATTGTCTCCTCGTCCCGACAATTCTACTAATAATAGCATCAGCAGCAGTTGGTGTATGATGATACATGAAGGTTTCATCGATGATTCCTACATTATCCAACAATACGAAACAACGACACAGCAGCAGCCGATGAGTCCTGATGGAAAACAATTTCTAAAAACTGGCATTGCGCCCACATCCGGCCAGCGCGTGGAACTTACAATAGACCTAAAAGACAAGGAGAAGACGAGTAATCCTATTCTTAGCAACCTACGTCTATCCGGTCAAATCATTTCTATAGATCCGTCACCATCCACAACTGTGAAACCATCCACCTCGCTATCAGACTGTGGCATCCACGGTGGATCATTATTACTAGCCGATGCTGTACAATATGCTACATCTGGAGGACAGGTCATTGAGGATGTTTGTCCAGATGAAAGCTTGCCTTCTAAGTATAACAACATGACAAGTGAAGAACAAGATTTTTTTATGTGCTTTATAGAAGAACGATGTGGTGCGCTGCATGGACAACGTGTGAGATGTGAGGGACAGTTCTTGGGTGGTGAAGCTGAATTTCCATTTGATGGGAGGGATATTTGGTCTTTCACTATTGTTGCTGATGATCAGGTAAGAGCGAGAGAGAGAGAGAGAGATTCTATGTTTGGTTTTGGGGGGGATTAGCTGATTTTTTATTGTGATAAAAAAGATGCGACACTTTATCTTCTGATATATTCATTGGCAAAAAGTTCTAACCCACTCTTCTTTTTGATCTTAATTTGACCCCACCAATCTTGGAATCAATTTGTATCACGGTCTTCTTATTAGCACGAGGAGAATATGTGGAGGGTGGACACATCATCCTTTGTTAATTTGGGAAGGGAACATGCTGATGATTCCGCTTCAACAATACGGGGGGGAGTTGGTACTAGTTCGTTCTGTGTTCCATCTTCTGGAGAGCCGATCTCAGGAAATCTCCAAACTATTGTAACGTCCGGAGATTTTTCAAGAATGGTTTGGTTGTTTGAACATGAAGAATCTACCTCTATGATGGGTACGGCGGGGGGAGACAATGACAACGAGGGGGGAAAGAAAAAGTTACAAATGCTTAATGCAGCCAAACTCTCATTATTGCTAGCAAAGGCATATGTCAGATTTTGTGAGCAGGACCACTCGTCAAGAAAACATGCTGCTGCATCGCTTAAATTGAAGGACTTTGTAGCAGTTGTACATAGTGCTGATAGGAAGAATAATGGCCAACGACATGTTGTATCAGACTGTTCTATTGATGGTGCACGACGGCATGTATCAGACAGTTCTATTGATGATCGTGTGCACCGGATTTCAGACTCTTCCATTGATGATCTTAGCGTCACAAACTCAAGGAACAACTCGCACCGGATTTCAGTCTCTTCCGTTGATGAACTTAGCGTCACAAACTTTTGCCATTATCGAACTGTAGCGAATATCCCAATGGAGAATCTTGGACATCTCATTCATGCCGTCTTTTCGTCGGGTGATGCGTCAACAACCTCGCAGTCTAGTCATCATGGACAATCATCAGAAACGGCAAATAAGAATGGATACGATGATTTTGCTAGCAATGGCATCTCGCTTCAAAAAGCTCAGAAAAGGAGAAGCACCAGTACACATTTATTCTCATTTGATCAGTTATTGGAATCGGGTATGTATCCTGTAGCAGTATGTAGATTATTATCCGATATGATTGATACGCAAGCCTGTAATCCCATCTCGTCATTTGCCGATGTGGTTCATGAACTCGAACAGTAAGTTTTTCTTCCAATGACACCTTATTTTTTTCGACATTGTTTAATTATAGCACTTGATTCATCATTCCTGTCTTGTACCATGTTATACACCTTCTCTGTCCAAACACAAGAATGGCAATGTACCCTCAAACTTTCCTCCATGACTCCGGGAACGACTTTCGTTCGTCAAGCCCTCATTTTGGCCAGGGATTTTATGGCAGAACAGCCGAGTTAACACAAATTCTTGAAGTTACAATGAAGGGTGGGAAGAACGCCGGATTAATAGAAACGGTATTTGTATCCGGATCTGGGGGATGTGGGAAGACTCATTTTGTTCAAAACAACTTGGGTAGCATGTTGCATAAACACTCTGGTTGGTTGACCCTCGCAGCGAAATTCGAAAGAGGAGAAGAGTATAAATCAAGCGATGTCGTTTCTGCCATGTTTGATAAGCTGGTGGCATCCATTGTGGAGATGAGGGGTTGGATGTCGTGCGAATCTGACATTGACTACAGTCGAAGGGTAACAACAGCGATATCTGATGCATTCGATGCAGATAGCTTAGCATTCTTAGCAGGCTTCATCCCGGGCATTCAAATATTGATACCTGGGATACCTGGGACTGGCAAGAAAAGTTTAGGTGGAGCAGCTCATCGTCAACTCGTTTTCTTGCTCTCAAAGCTACTTTGCGTTGTGCTCAGTTTAGACCGAAGTATACTGATGGTAGTCGATGATCTACAGTGGTACGTCAAATAAGTATTGCATTGCGTCCATAATATTCCTTTTAGCTTTAACTCTTTCTAATTATGTTGCTATTGTCGCTTCCTTTCCATGCCATCACACCTTGCTTCGTCGATTCGATGCCATGGCACACATCATCGCCGCCCTTGTCGTCGTACACTCTCCATTATGTCTCAACAAACCATGGATGCACTATACTGCCTTCCTTCCAAATCTCATTGCTCCAAAGGGCTGACCCTACAATCCTTGGATTGCTAAGTGAGCTGATAATTTCCTTGAGCCTAAGCCAAGAAGGAATGAACCGTCTGTTGTTTGTGGGCATGTACCGAGATGACGAAATCACAAGTGATCTCTTGTCATTCACAACAAGCTTTGTCAATGCTGAAGACATTGGCAAAGCTCATTGTACGGAAATCAGTCTCTCCGGTCTCTCTGTGGATGATATTGTCGAAATGACTATGACAGAAATGAGACTGCCAAGACGGATAGTATCAGAACTTGCCAGTAGTGTGCACAAGAAAACCAGTGGACATGCCATCTTCGTCACCCAGCTACTAAACTCATTTATCCGTGATTCGGTCATCGAGTACAGCCCAAGCAAGTTTCGGTTTGACTGGGATATTGATAGAATCAGTTTCACCAATACCAGCGACTGTGTGGCAAGTTTCATTGTCAGCAATTTGTCATCATTGCCAGCCAACGCACTGCTTTGCCTGAGGATAATTTCATGCTTTGGAATGCAGGTCCAAATATCTTTCTTGGAACTCCTTGAAGACTCAAGCACATCCCCAGTCAGAGGCCTTGAGTCCTGCCTACCTGATCTGATCGAGAAGGGTATCCTTGATAGAGCAGGGTAAGATATTACAATCTTGCCATACAATCGTTTTTCCATCAATGATTCATTCATTTCTCAATCAACCCCATATTTTGTCAGCCCTCTTGTCATCTTTGCTCATGATTTGATACAAGAGCAGGTATATGAAGGAATTCCTGCACAAGAAAGGCGGCAGCTACACCTTGATATTGGGTTATTCTTAGGTTCCAAAACGCCACTGGGATCGCAGAAAAACGAGTCCATCGTAAATGCTATGGATCAACTGTTTCTAAGTGAAGCGAGTGATGATGGTGTTTATCTCATCGAACAGTCGTCGCTTAGTAGTATAGCCACGTCCCAGATTAATCTGGCTGGCTCGAAATTTGTCGATTCTCAAGCAGAGCGCATACAAATTGCAAAGATGAATCTTCGAGCAGGACGAGAAGCTAGCGAGAGATCAAGCTTTCGAAAAGCTCTGTATTACTACAAACATGGCATTGCTTTTCTTGAGGATACGCTTTGGCTTGATATCGTTTATGAATTGTGTCTTCAGTTACATCAGGGCGCAGCTTTTGCAGTATCAGCGCTTGGAGGAGAAGCTAGCAAGAATATGCGGCCTTTTGCTAATGCCATCATCGAAAACGCAAGTTTCGAAGAATCTTTAATCGCACAGGACATATTAATTCGTTCCTTTGAGTTGTCGGGAGACTATGAAAAAGCGATCGAACGGGGACTGGCGGTGTTGCGTCAACTCAAATTTGATATTCCCAATGACCCTCCTACACCCCCTTTGTTAATGCAAAGCTTGATCGAAACTGAACAGCTTGCTTCAATGCATTCGTATGACAACCTTGCTGAAGAATTCAAGAAGTGTGACCCTAAGACAAGGAATGCCCTCAGGATACTTGATTCCATCTCTCACTCATGTTATCAGGTGGGCTCCCCCTATTTAGCTCTGGTAAGTGACAATTCTTATATTTTACTGAACGATAATAATTTAACCACTGAACTCATATTCACACCCATGTTCTAATAATTGTCATCTTATACTTTATTTCACTTTAGGTTGGCTGTGAAGCAGTAAAATATTCGTGAGTCATATTGAGTATAAAATTGATTCAACTTCACTGTCGTTTTCTTGCTTACATTTGTCTTCGGCGAACTTCTCTCTCAGCTTGAAGAATGGCATTTGTGATACTTCAGCTTGCGCCTTTACCGCCTTTGCCTACTTCAAGATACTGCTACAGCAAGATTTTACACAGGGACGCTATTGGGCGGGCATTATCATCAATATGATAGAGCTATCAAATGTGGAAATGATTACGCTTCGCCATAAATTCTTTGCCCATCTCAATTTTTGGTTTGTACCGTTGAAGGACACTCAACACTACTTGCGAGATACATATAACGAGGGCCTGAGAGTGGGTGAAATTGGGACTGCGTACATGTTGCTGTGTTTGATCTGGCGATTTTCTTTCTTTGGTGGAAACAATCTATCAATCCTTTCTCATACCATTGATAAACATTTGAAAGCCATGGTGAGTACACGTATGCCGCAAATATAATTGTCTTATCAAGTCGTGTTGCTAAAACTGGTCTATTTTTCTGGCATGAAATGCAAACACGTGCGTACAGGCTACTCATAATGACAGCAGTGCAAAATATACTGTTTTAGACAAGGCGATGATAGATTCATTGAAAGGAGGAGACACAGAAGATCCATTTGCTATCTTTAAGGGCACCATATCCAATGAAAATGAACTCCTTGCCGAAGCGATGGCACTCCAGGATATTCAGATAGTAGAAGCAGTGTACCTACAGAAGTGTTTCATATCCTTTTGGATGGGTGATTATAATGATGCAGAGCAATCATCCACACTTGCCATGGCACTGCCAACTGCGCAATTTTCCAAGATTCAGCTGATATACCACATATTTTATAGAGGGCTGATATCATTTAACCTCTATCAAAATGGAGGTGGGGAGAAGTGGTTCGATGAGGGTGAAAAGATGCTGAGCCAGGTAGAAGTATGGCTCGCAAACTCGAAACCCATCGTCGAGAACAAGTTGCTCTTACTCCGTGCTGAACTCTACGCTTCTCGGCAATTAATAGACAAAGCGAAAAAGACATACGAGCAATCAATCCAAGTTGCTCGTGACAATGGCTATGTCCACGAACAAGGCCTTGCATGCGAGTTCTGTGGTCATTTTTTGAAATCTATTGTTGAAGAATCAACTGCAACTGCTTTTTATAAAAGAGCATATGAGTGTTATATTCAATGGGGTGCAATTGCAAAAGCAAGGAAGTTGAGGGATGATCACTCTTTGGATTTGTCGGAGTCGAGTGCTGATCAAGTCATTATTATTTCAACAAAGCGTGTGTCTGAGACGCGAGACATGTAATGAGAAAAGTAGATTCGGGGAATTTTTCTTGTAACAATATGATAAAATGAAATCTTTGATAACCGCCCATTTGTACCAACAAATTATATCATAAATTTGAGAATGTTAATGTTGTGAACCAGCATACTTGAATTGTGTTCATAGCTCTCAGACTCACCGAGACATGAGCATTTTGGTCTACTGCATGCTTCACCATAGTTCACCATGGTAAGGGCACAACAACTTGATTAGAGGTATTGCCTGTTTTTCCACCACCGCCATCGACTACGGCGGCCGTCGGAGCCGCAAGAGGTCAATACTCGCCCGATATTGTCGTGCTCTAAAAGTATCAACTAATAAATTGGCGCTTCAATCACATTTTGATAGGGCTAACGGAGAAGGAGGAAGGGAAGATTGATGAGGGGTTGTTGAGGGAGAAATTTGTGGAGGCATTGCAGAAAGAGGGGATGCTTCCAGCCAATGGTGATGATGTTGTCAATGATCTTGTCAAAATTGTTCAAGAAAATGTAAACAACAATGATGGAGGAGAGAAGGAAGAGCTACGCATCTTCGGACCGGGACACAAACACCGTCTCTCGGAACAATGGGGCATCGAACACACGTACTCCATGCCACTACTGGGACAAATTGCTGCGAATGGTGATTCGGGTACTCCCTTCATATTGGATAATCCCAACAGTCCCCAGGCGGAGATTTATCGAGAGCTTGCCAAAAGTGTAGTGAGTGAGGTTGCCAAGGTTAAATTTGGAAAGGGGAAAGGTGGCGGTAGGCCGAATGTCATGTATGATTCGGAAAAGCGTCTTATTCAAGTGAGCGAAGGTGAAGAAGATTCCTCCATGATTGCACCCGCGGAACTACGGAGAGAATGTCGTTGCGCCGCATGTGTCGAGGAATTCACCGGACAACAGATATTGAATCCAGAATCCGTACCCGAATCCATCTCACCCATGAGCATGTCACCCACGGGGAATTATGCCTTGTCGGTGGATTGGTCAGATGGACATAAATCTTTGTATCCGTATCGTCAGATTCGTTCATTGATTGCTGCCAAGAAGGAAGAGGAGGATCGGGGTGTTGTCGAGGAGAGCCTGAAAGAGACAGCGGTGCTTTAAAGTTACACATGTTGCAGTGAAATAGAATCACTAAAATGAATGCAAGAGATTTCGCTCCTTTCTTAGTTGTATTATGCAGAGTTGGGCTAGCAGCAAAGTCCACCGATGTGTAGGTTTAGGGCAAGACAGAGAGGGTCCATTATAGTGAGCTTTGCAAATAAAAAATAAAGCCAGCTGACCCAATACCAGTATCCGATTGAACTTAGGTAGCCTGCAGAAAATTAGAGTCCTCAGGAAGGCAGCGCACCCCCCCCCCATATTGTCCTCGAGGTCACACAAACAATTTCATCAGGCAAATCTTCAATCTTCCAACAACACTAATCGTATAGGGTTCATGGAAGGATGGCAGCCCAAACACATAAATCCTCCTCTTCAGAGTAGCTTAACACGATTGCATCCATTGTAGCTTCTCTTGCTGCGCCTCTGGCGTAGCTACATGCTTGCATCAAGATTCTTGCTGCTTCTGAAACTTCATCGCACACTTGAGAGTCATCATTGGAATCTCACACACGTTAGGATAACAAAAGGAATGCATATCTCAATTTTTATCGTAATTCGGTGTTTTGTGCAATTCTCGGCGTCAGGCAAATAGTATCATAGAGCAGATCTTATTTTTGGTTTATCAGGGTAGTACACAGACGAAGCTATTGCTTGCATCTTTTATTGAGAATGCTTCTCCTTCAGAGAGGTTAGGACCATGTAGTTATGAAGCAATGTGTTTTGATGCAGCATTTAGCTAGGAGGTATCAGTTGGGAGCTGGTTAGATTGGCTCTTAAAGATGATATTATGGATCAAAAAATTAAAAGAGAAGCTGAGAGGTAAGTATGGTATCACCAACTAGTTGCTACAAGGGCACCGCCCCTGAGCCTGCGTTGAGGTCTCCATTCCTTTCCCACTTCTGTTGATGATTGCACATCTGCCATGGATATTTTCACTCTTCAGAGACACAAGTATCATGGGCAATGTGCCACTAATTTCCACGCTTTAGATGCAATTTTCCCTTGCACCACATTGTTTCATTGACGATTGGTGAGCTGGAGTTGGAGTGAACACAGATAGGATCCTAGGTTTCCCTCAATCACGTACCTTATGGCTTCGTACCGGCGATATTGAGAGCCGCTTGATGACTGTCTACACCTTCATACAGATCTGGTTGTCTCTTGTTCTTAAACTTATCCCATAAGGGCTCATCTCGTCAACCATAAACCTGTGACGAGCAGCAAGTCTTGAATCAATGTTAGTCATGGCAGTCATGGCAGAGTTGCACTGTATATCGTAGTTGCAATACGTTAAGTATTAAGTGTGCATCAGTGCCTGTTGATGTCCCAGCATTGGTTAAGTGGAGTCTGCTGTGATGATCCAGATTTGAGGCAAAACCGTATGGATTCCTTTGCATCAGAAAACCAAAATCTTTCTATCTAGCGTGGATACTTTCTATCTAGCGAGGATACCTTACATACTACAATTTCAAGATTGTTTGAAATTATAATGGGGTCTAACATTTTTATATTGATATAATAATGATAGTCTTTAGTACTAATTCCTATGTATTATCTACGAGACCATCTGCGGGACTCAATGGGGTTCCAAATTTGAAAAAATAGTTCGCCAAGAATCTCGCTTAAATATGGTTCTTCGCGTAGGAATTAATAATAAAGACTAGCAAGAAAATATCATATTATTTTTTGACCGTCCAATAAAATTTCAAACGATCTTGAAACTGTAGTATAAGCGCCTTCGGTTGGAAAATTCGTGTTTACGCCACCAACCACCATGGGATTTCCGCTTCTACTACTAACAAAATAAAAAA
>JALLAU010001384.1:0-11285 GCA_036939495.1 Thalassiosira hispida | reverse complement strand
TGAAACGACGGACAGACCGTCGACTCGTGATTCGAGTGTGAATGAGTTCCAACACCCCCCTGTCATGAATGCTAGAATCAGGTAAGTCTTTAGACTTGCTGATAGAGGTGTCGAAAAAAAAGAAAAAAAAATTGGTATTGCTGGGTGGATACCAAGGGAAGGCGTAGGACGCCTAATGGATAGATACCGAAGATGTGGGTATCATCGTAGGTAGGTACCTAGAAGTAGGTAAAACCTAGAAACACGCTTACTGTGAAGCCACAGCAGGTGATCGGATGGAGTAGTATGGTAGGATCTTTCCCTCTGAGATTATGTGAGCGGGAACAGCCTGGTTATATTTGAGGAAGGCTGTTTTAGAAACCATCATACAGTCGCGAAGGCGACGGAAGTGGGCGCAATCGCGCATTTCTTTGGTGAAGATATCGCTTGGATTGATCTGACCAGGGATGTGAAGGACGTTGCATCGTTTGGCTTGGTGAAGTTCGCGGACGTGATTCTCGCGAAGATTGAGATGTTTGATGCCTTTGGATGTGCAAGAGGCAGCCCATTGAACGCAAGCGGCGTTGTCGTTGTATACTTGAGTGCAACGAGAGCCGTCTAGCATGCCGAGATCGAGAGCGAGGAGCTTGATTGCCTCAACTGCTTTGGTACATTCGTTGGTTGCAATGATTTCAGCTTCGCAGGAGCTGAGGGCTGTTTGTTCTTGGCGAATGGACTTCCAAGCGATAGGCCCCCCTGAGCGAACGATGAGGATTCCAGAAAGGGACCTAAACTTGAAGAGTTCGAGTGGTGTGCCGTCGGCGACGGTGTTGCCGATTTGGCTACCCCAGCATGCGTCACTGTATGCGGTGAGCTCGTGGCATTCTGTGGGAGAGGGAGGAGTAGCGTCAGTGTACGCTTCTTTGTCGTGGTGATTGGGGAAGTGGTTGAACGCTTGGAGCGTGTCGGAAGCGTTCGAGTGATATGAGATGCCGTATTCGTTGGTGCTAACGAGATATTTGAGGGCGTGGATGGCAGCTTTGTAGTGCTGTTGGTGAGGTGCCATATTGTAGGACGAGAGAAAGGTGAGGNGGCAGCTTTGTAGTGCTGTTGGTGAGGTGCCATATTGTAGGACGAGAGAAAGGTGAGGCACGGGCAGATGTCTGGGCGTGTGCATGTAGCGAGCCAGTTGATGCAGCCGATGATGCTTTGATAGACCTTGGTGCGGCGTTTCAAGTCTGGATCGTTCGGATCCGCGTTGGGAATGGAATCGATGGGAATTCCCGAGCGGTAGGGAGTCATGTTGGGGACGGGGTTGAATTTGTCCACACCAAAGCGATGGCCCGTGAATTCGGTGAAGGCGGATTGGCTAAGATGGACGGAGAGATGGCCGTCGTGGTGGCGGGACCAAGTGAAGGCTGTTCCGAGGAAGTAGTCGACGTCGCCCATGAAATCAACTTGGAGGGATTTCTGGAACTCACTTTGGAAGAGATCCTCCTCGGCCGAGTTGGTGGAGTAGAAGACAAAATCATCCACATATAGGCCGATGTCGATGGAGGCTCGAGGAGTCGTGGAGGGGATGGTGCCGTCTGGGTCGTGAAGGATACCGGAGAAGAGGCATGGGTCGTGTGCAGAGGCTACGAGACCCATTTCTTTGAGCTTCTTGACCACCATATTGTACCAATGATGCGGCGAACGCCGTAAACCATATAAGGTTTTATTCAGGAGCCAGTACTCGTCAGAGTGGAATGCTGGATCTCCCATTGGTGGGCGGATTACTGTAAGTTCGTCGTCGGGGAGAGTGGCGTTACAGAACGCGTTTTTGCAATCCCCTTGCTGAAGGATGCGCTTGTCTCCGACTGCTTTGGCGGTGAGGAGACGGAGGGATTCATATTTGAGGACGGGCGCGTAGCGTTGCGCCTTGTCGTAGACTCGGTCTTCGAAGTTGCCGAGGACGACGATGCGGGATTTGGCGCGATGTGGTTTGCCATCTTTGTCGGATTTGACGAGCATGACGCACATCGATGGGATGGCTTTTGGAATCTTGCCTGCACGACGAAGGGCTAAGTACTGCTTCTTGGAGATGGTGTCGTAGACGTCGTGGTCGATGAGACCCTGCTTCTCTTCGTTGTAGGAATCGAGCCAGACCAGCCGATCAGGATTGCTCGGATGGAGGGCTTTGATGAGAGATGGTGGACAAGGAGAGAGAAGATTCTTTGCGGAGATGAAGCTTGCTTTGGGGGCATTGTTGGATGTGTTGGGGCGAAGGAATGTGCTGACTGTGGAGTGGCCTGGGATAAGAATGTCATCCCCAACTAGCGTGGTCCAAGTTTGCTTGAAGTTTGGCAATGGGGCGAGCCAATCAATCTTTTGTGAACGAGCATTACGGCGGACGGCGAATTGGAAGCCCCCCTCGGGTGTGTGGTGAATGAAGCCCTTGTGGTAGGCCCCATTGTGGTCAAGGGTGACTTTGGAGTTGGGTCGAAGGAAAGAGGGAAGGCCCTCAATAGCCTCGGCTGATGTGATGGGAGTTGTGGGAGCGTCGGCGCGGCCCGCTTTGGAGAGCTCCTCGAAGGTGGAGTCAATGGTGGAGCCGCCGTCAAGTAAGATGGTGTAAGTGGTAGATTGCTCCTCTGGGGGTGGAGCTGCTTCGGTGGCTGCATCCTTAACGTTGGGAGTGAAAGGGAGGGGTACGTTTTGGATGGTGCCCCGAACGAGGGAATCGTTCTGCTCGATGGAGACACGTGTACCTGGTGGGAATGGCTCATGAATGGGATCTGAGCGATAGCGAAAGAGACCACATGTGAGGCCACCATCGAAGCGGATTGATTTTGGGAAGTTGGTAGTGGGGAGACGAGACTCGTCGAGACGGAAGGCCGGCGGTCGGTAGTAACTCTTGGTGATGGGATTGTAGAAAATGATGGTGTTGGCGCGCTCGTCGCGGCCAACTGCGATGCCGTCGAGAGTTTGAGCTTGAGATTTGGAGCGGGACTCGGCGTTGTCCGTGTCGTGGTTAAAGTAACCGATAGAGAAGAGTTCAAACCATGTTTCAGATTGTGGTTTGACCCCATGCACTAATTCGTAGGGGGTAGTGAGCTTGCGACCTAGGCGGCCGGGGATTTGGTTGAGCATCATGGAGGAGTGGCGGATGGCAAAGTACCAGAATTCTCGGCCAACTTGCTTTTCTGTAATAAAAGCACGGGCCATTTGGATGATGGTGCGCCACGTGCGTTCGGCAAGACCATTTGACGACTGACGACCAGCTGGAGCTGCGATGACGTTGCTCTTGTTGGCGAGGATCCACTTGAGGGCTTTTCCTCCAATGAGCTTCTTGTCAAAGTCAGCATGGAAGCGTTTGGGAAGGGCGCCGGCGTCGGCTTGGAATGTTTCTAGGGCTGCGATGATTTCGGCCCCTGAGAGGGATGATAGGCCGTAGATCCAGCAGTAACGAGTGGATACATCAACGAGGAGGAGAGCGTAGCGATACCCCCCTAAAGCGACGCAATCACCAAACACAATGTCCATGTGGACTTTATCGAGGTACTTGCGACGTTTTCGAATGGGTTTGCCTCGAGGCGGATTGGGAATGGTGGCAAAGGAGCCAAGCGTCGCTGGAAGGGCACCGGTATGAATGAGTTTGGCGTTGGCAGCGTCGGTGATGTAACGTTGGTTACGAAACTTGCGGCAGCCAAATATTTTGTGAAGATGGAGAGAGTCGAACGTGGTTCTCTTTTCGCATGGTGCTGGTGTTGCTGATGGAGGGATGGGCGGCAAGTTGGTAGGATCGTGATGTACTGTAGCGAGGTTCGTTGTGGAGAGGGGAACGGAAGTATTTTTGGAAAGTTCAGAGTCTGAAATCTCGTCGGCGTCGGGCTCGGCGGGATTGGGTTCAGAGTCGGAAGAAGAGTTGGAAGAGACGGACTGATCGTCAAGGGAAATGGAGAGTTCAGGCAGTAGCTGTGATTCAGAGACGGAGTCGGTATCTTGCGTAGGAGATGGTATGTTGCTCTGTACAGGAGGGTACGACTGAGTAACAAGGATGGGTTCGTCATCGGTAGGGATGATGTGAGAAGATGGAAGACGTGGAGGAGGCTCATTAAGTGTGGTGGTGGGACGACCAGAATGGTTGGCCTGTGGAGGATGGGTGAGACGTGGCTGGACGTAGTTGATGGGGCCGTTATAGGAGGGACCGAGAGAACGGTAGCTGACGAGGTTGTCATGGGAGTCGTCAATTTGTAGCGTGAAGGTGGGGAAGAACAGATAGGAACCGACCTCGTAAGATGAGAAGACTCCACAGCCAGGTGACATACGATGGCATCGGAGGGAATAGAGGGGACCTCGGAGTCCAGGAATATGGAGTACACGACCATGCAACTGGGTACATTGATCTCCAGAGTTTGAACGAAAGAGATCAAATGAATATGGGCATATGAAAAAGCTGAAAAGGCCTCAAAAAAGAAGAAGGAGTGAATCTCTACTGTTTTGGCATATTGCTGAATCTGTTCATCTTTGGCCTTGACAGCATCTCCGTTTTGTATCTGCAACATCTTATCAAGTTCTTTAGAGAGATGAATATTGCTGGGCTAAGTTTGTTGATGTGGAAGTAATCAATGCTCTCTTAAGCATTTCATTTATTCGGTGTCAAATCTAAGATTTTGTATTATGAATATCCAAAGAGTAAAGAAAGCTCCAACTACTATGCTAACCGTTAGCAGTCAGCCGTGCATCTACTATCTTAAGTATAATATTATGATATCAGTGAATTGTACTCTTCGCCGTCAATGTGTAACACGTCGACAGTCAAGGACGAAGACGGTATAGGCACTGCTAACTGCTAACCTCTGCTAACAGTTTAGCACATCTGTTTGAGCTTTCCAAAGTAAATAACCAAAGATGTCGGCACAAGGCACAGCCTCTCCCTTTCACGATGTCTAAAGAGATATTGCCCTACTACAATAAACATCCACTTGTGATTTTTAGAGATTGTTAGAAGACCTCAAAGTACAGCAGCAAGCAACAGCAAGCAAGCAACTAGGTACAGCAAGCAACTAGATACATCAACACCAAGCAACTACATCAGAGACACAAGAAATATTGAAAGACTGGAAACCTAATAATGATTAATGCACTTGTCTAATTTTCACAAACGACTTTCGACCCTACCCCCCATATCTTCCCATCCTTGTACTCTGTACCCCAATTATCACCCATACTTCCAATTGGTGTTCCCGATATCCCGAGTTGTGCCTATCCTACCCTACTCTCACTGCGGACCAGATCTTGCACTCTCATCCATACCACCCTCTACTCCATCATCGCCCTCCATCAACACCACCATACCGTTCAAACTCTGAAACGATCTCAGGTGATCATCCTCACTATTGTTGTTATTATTAGTATAACCGCCATAATGATAATCCTCATCCATCATTGCCTTGTTAATAGCCCCTTCAATTGTCTCATTCTCATTAAGCGACATGGAAAAGGTGGAGCTACGTGCCGTGGAGTATGTGGATGAGGTGATGCTAGATCCATGTGATGATTTACGTCGTAGGTTATTGTTGTGATACGACGATCGGCTATTACTCGAATGCTGCTTGGTTCGTCCTGGAGGACCTACATTCGTAATAATATTTGTATTATCCGCAGATGAGCTAGTCGTGTTGGATCCATTAGTAGTATTCGTAGAGCTTGGAGTCTTGCGCAGTATCGAAGGCTGGCGATTATTCCCTGAAGAAGAAAGAGTATTGTCCAACGGTGGAATAATCCTGGGCATCTTGCGTATAGACGTCTTCTTCTTTCCTCCATGCCAGGATGCAGGTGCCTGTTGCACCTGATTATGATGATGCTGATGCCCGCTCATTGGCGAATGCGCACGTACATCACTGCTGTAATGATAAGCACGCCTGGTGCTGTGTACCGAATGTGGATGTTGTAACAACCCCGACGATTCCTCTTTCAAGATTGATTCAAAGGGTAAGGGACTTGCAGGTGGGGTACGGTACCGGCTACTACTTTCAACAACACGTGTTGGACTCCTTCCAATCTTGGACGTTGTAGCGACGGAAAGGGGTGTAGCCACGCTGGAGGCCATGCTGCCATCGTGGCTGGATGTTTCCTTGAAGGCCATTGCCATATCTTGATACTTGTCCTTGCTCCGATTGCGACGAGGTTTCTCGTGAGTAGTATGTTCCCCGCCCCTATTAGGCTTCAGCATCTTCTTCAATTTCCGATTCTCGCTTTCCAAAACCTCACATCTCTCTTCAACTACAGCCTTGTCCTTCATAACCTTACCCCATTGATTCTTCATCATTTGATTATCTCGTTCCAACTTATCCACCTTCGTCTCGGCTGCCTCTCTCTTGACCTTTTCCTGAGACCCTATACGCTTCCATCGTTCCATCTCTTCACTGAGTGACACAAACTCTGCATCCCTCTCTTGTTGGCTAGACACCAAGTCCGTTTCGAGAGTCTGCGCTTTCATCTCGGCACTGTCCTTTGCCGTCCTCAACTTTTGAAACTCCGTCTGCATCATTTCAATCAAGTCTCGTAATTGCTCGGCAGTCTGTGTCTTTTGTGCATCCAGGCTGTCGATCGTATGAATGGTAGCGATGGATACGTCCTCTGATGTTGGTGATTCCTTCATGTCGGAAGAACTATCGATCGTATCATTATCTGCTGCTCGTTGTTGATTATGGGTAAGATTATTTTGAGAGGACATGTTGAGGGAGTCGAGGCCATGATATGGTACACTGCTGCGATGCTTGTTGCTCTTGCGAGGCGGGGTGGACGATTCCGACTTGGTCAGCGATGCCAACGAGGGGTTGGACCCGTGGTTGGACTTTGTCATCGATCCTATACTCCTTTCTTCGGGGGGATCATTGTACTTGCCAGACTTGGAGTTTCCAGGGGGGAACCGACTATTGTCCAACTTGCTAGACTCCAGACCATGATGCGAAGACTTCTTCTTGTACTGCTTGCTCCCCTGCTGCTGGTTCGTTGACGGGTCAGCAAATCCCCTTACCGGATGGGGCGACAGCCTTCGTGGCCTGTCATCCCTCGTTTTATTCTTAGACTCATTAGCGCTTGAACTAGCATGGCTTATTGCGCCACCACCCTGCTTGACGGGGTAAAGATGGAGTAAGCTACCGGACCGAGGCTTGGCAACTTGATAACTACTCTTACTCCCCCCCCCTGCACTAATGTGCATACTCTTGCTCTTGCCAGCTTTATGGGGAAAGTAGTCATCGACATTAACAGCTGTGTTACTACTTGGCCTTGGAAAGTCAGCACGGGGACGAGGCGAGTCACCCCGTTCAAAATGCGAAGGAGGGGGGATGACATCACTGCCCACATCATCCAACTCGTTCGTCATATCACTGCTCTTCGATCGAGGCATTTTATGATCATGTTTGGAATTTGTATCAGAAGATGATTCGATCCCGTACTGAGACATTCCTGTCAACTCTTGATACTCCCTCCACATACTATCACTACTCTTTGATCGATGATGACGAGTCTTACTTTTTCGGGACTGGGACGAGTTACCCCCTTCTCTTCGTGCAGCAGAGGGGGTTGTTACATTGTCATACTGGCTCAAGTCATCGTTGCTCTTGGACCGATGACGAGTATTATGTTTGTCCATCTGCTGCTGCGACTGCGAGTGAGATGACTCGCTGTAAGCCAATTCTTGCTGATGTTCCCTCATGTCATCATCGCTCTTGGATCGATGAGCACCATCACGAGGAGTAGTCTTACTCTTTTCATTCTGGGATTGCGAATGAGACTGATGGGACGTAAACGACTCGCTGAGAAGAGTGGATATTTCTTGATCATAGTCACGCATGTCATCGTTGCTGTTGTTCGACCTATGACGGCCCTTTGACTTTGACGTCTTGTGATGGGGGTGCTTATCCTTGAAAGACTCGCCATGCTTGGAAATGGAATGGGAGGATGACTCGCCACCACCACCACCATGCTTATTGGAACTCAAATAATGTTCGCTTTGGTTCAATAACAGCTTGCCTGCTTATCGTAATACTTGGCTGACTCCTGATGCTTGGGCTGCATACGCATCAACTTGCTCTCAGAATGGTGCATCAGTTTCTTCTCAGAAGCCTTCTGGTGTTGATCCTTATTATTTGATGCAAGGCGCGTATCGGATTGGCAAAATGATGACTCAGGCGCCATGTTGCCGTTGTGATGTGACCGTCGACCTTCCCACCCATGCCTGGACGAGCTATGCTGCGATGACTTCTTTTTGTAAGCATCATGATGATGTGATGAGGCTCCTACCCCCCCTGTTATACATGGTGTCCTCCCTGCTTCTTGAGTTCGGCAAACTCCTCGAGGCGAGGGTGGTCGTCGGCAAACGTGATATTGCTTTTATTCGAAGACGGATGATGGTGATGGCCGCTAATACTCAGCTTGATGTGTCCGCTACTTGGCTGCTTGTTGGTATGCTTGATCGGATTGCTCAACGTCGACGACGAGCTCGTCTGTCGCGTGGGATGTAGAGCTGTCGCGTGGGATGTAACACGCCAGCGGATGCCACGCGTGGAATGTCATGCATATCCTCATCGCGTATTAATGTCGTTAGGAGTTCGAAGGATCAACGCGTCTGCTTTTGCTTGTGCTTGTGATGGGACTGCTTGTTTTCCTTTTGGTCGTGGTGGCTGCTGCCATGGTGCTGAGACGACGATGAGATGTTATGGCTGTTGTGAGCCGAGTTATTGTTCTGGCTGCTGATGGTGTTACCACCGCCGCCTGAGACGAGAGGGATCCATTGTTGTTGCAATCGTCCTCCCAAGAAATCCCAGCAAGCTGCTCCAACGTTGGCGCCTTTGCCTGCTCGGCCGGCGGCGGCGGATGCGGAGCCGGTCCGTCAAACTTCACGGATGAAGAGCCTGCAAGCGGTCGAAAGCTAATCAGCCCGCCCAAATGTGGGAAGCTCCATGAATCTGCAAGAGGATAGAATGTATGTAAATTATCAACTGTAACATTAGTGTAACTGAGATGGATTACTTTAGAATCTCCTGCTTCGCTTCGTTGAGAGACGCCACAGCCTGTTCCTATATTGTTGTCTCGTTCTACAACAACCTTCGAAGAGGGTCCACGGGACGGGGTCGGATCGATTCTACCAGCATGCATACGGCTCGTCGGTAGTTTCGGAAGGCGGTTGGTTTTGGTTAATCTCTACGTAAAAAACGACGCGACCGAGCGAGCGGGAATCATTTTTTTCACCGATCTGAAAATTCTGAAACGCATTTAATTTAAAAACGCATTTGATTGCAAGCGTGGTTGTCAACTGCTGTATAATTGTTGTTGTTGTTGTTGTTGTTCTCTCACATCACATTCGAAGAGAAGTGTTTGTAAAATCACACGAAGCTTGCAGCTGCGCTGCGTCACAAGTAGGAGTAGATAGTATTAGGTAGGTAAGGTCGCAGCAGGTAGGTAGGTATCACCGGGAATAAGTAGGTACATAGGTGGCAAATAGGAGTATCGTATCAGGCAGGTATCAGCACAAATGGGTAAATAGGTATCGTACTACGATATGTATTATTTTTTTCCAACAGTCTTCGGTCACTAACTGAGGCTAGTCTCAAATGGTATGTACTACTTGATTGAATCCCTGATCTTATTCACTAATCGGACAACATAGTCACTTTAGAAGACATTTTCATTCTAATCAGAAATAGAGCTTTCTCCACCTTCTTCTGCTCGAGTAATTCAAGTACGAACTTAGTTAGGTATTCGTGAAACCTTAGTCGTTCCTAAAACTTTCTTTCTGTCTCTACCACTGACAGACAAATAAGGTATATCTTTGCTGTATTCCTAAAACATTCAAGCCACAAGACATTACGATATATTTATTGACCCCATCATTCGTTTAGACTCTTGTAACTTTACCACTCTATGTATTATTATTATAATACTTTAATCAGACATGGCTGACAGCCAGGCGGGCATAGGCTCTCTTCTCGCAATTAGCCACATAGTATATCGTAGGGGCCGCTTATATTATATTTTGTCAACGCACACTTATTAGATAAAAAGACAAGTCACAACCGGGATTTGCATGTGATTGAAACCCGCTCGCTGACTGGTAGGTACCAATGCAAAAATTGAGGCTTCGCACCCCCTCGCAAATCGTGATGATTTGGAAGTACCTAGTTCAAGTTGGAAGAGCTAATCGTGAATGTATTTGCAGTGCTAATCGTTTTGTGACATTTGTATCCCGAGCGACCATGACATTTGTACCTTACGACCTTTATCTTTGCTAAGACTATCCTGTCACGAACAAGGGGTTTACCTACTTATGCGGGAACGGTAATCACAACTGTGTTTTGAGCGCCACATCTACAAAGAATTGCCGATCAAGGCCTTATCTGTCAGGACCGGTAATCACGACTGTGTTTTGAGCGCCACATCTACATTGTTCTTTCCAGTTGGAATTCAAAACAGAAGAATCATGCTTAGGTAACCAATTCCTGACACCGGAAAGACATTCTCCGTCCCATTCTATCCGAAAACGAAGAAGACACTTTCCTTTATTTACCGTACCTAGAACCACATCATCAGGACTTACCTAACCTATCTACCCGGCTGTGTGTGTCTTTTTCGCATCCGTTTCCTGATTCCCGATGACTTGTTCCTTCTCTTTTTCCACCCCAGACAGGTCATAATACCACATTTACAACATCAAACACTTGTACCTACAACACCCATACTGATTGTATTGACGTCACCTCACTCCGATCCGCCCACTCTACTCATGCTCATTCACTATACCATACTTCATTGCCTCTTGCCTCATTTTTACAATCATTTTGCTGTGGATTCTATCGTAGGTACCACTCACACCAGGACAAGACACAGCAACCAACACTCACACAGACCCACAAAACAACAGGTCAATTCAGAGACAACACGCATAACCATAGCATTCACTGGCGTTGTTCATCGTTTTATGTGCAGACCATTCTCGTAGTCATAGTCACTTCATCGGATCACTATCGGAAGCACTCACTACTTACTTGGCCACACATCCTTTTACCTCTCCTGCCTACTCCTACCATTTCTTTCATCATCATCGGTCCATCGCATCATCTAGATATCGGCTCACAACATCATTTGTTCCTCGACAAGCCCACACTACTCATTCACTACTAATCATGGCACTCTCAGCAATTACCGACGCATACAAACCCAAGATTCACCGTCGAGCTACCGTCGATGCTGTACCACCCGGCAGCCTCGGCCGACCAAACCCCAGAAGAATGCACCGAAGGCTCTCATTGCCTGTA
>JALLAU010001383.1:0-10125 GCA_036939495.1 Thalassiosira hispida | reverse complement strand
CAGTTTACGTTCAGTTTACGTTCAGTTTACGTCTGGCGCGAGCTCTCATTTCATTAAAAAAAAAATATATATACTACTTACGTACCGTAGGTACTCCATCCAGGATCTTGCAGATCAGCACAGTACAGTCTACATACCTCGTGGTCCTTCCGCCGTCGGTACACATGACTCACTGCTCATCATAATATTCAAACACCACGCACTTGCTTCATTGTTATCAGCAACGCTTCTTCTTCTTTTAGTTTGGTTACACATCTATCAAACACTCCTTGTACTTGTACAGTTTAGAGCTCGAATCCGCAATAGCCAACCTAATTTGATCATGAAATCCTTCGCCGCTATCGTCGTCAGTGCCCTAGTCGCCTCCCAAAGTGCCGAGGCCTTCTCGCCCACTTCACACATAGCTGTCCGCGCATCAATTTCCCACAGCAGTACACTCCTTCGCGCTGCCGAGCTCAAGCCCGAACCCGAAGGAGGAGAGGAGCTAACAAAACTATCATCGTCCATGGAGGGCAGTCGTATGAAGAATCTCGGAGCCGAAGAGGAAGAGGATGTTTACATATTTTGGCTCTCTGCCTCAGCTCCTGGAGAGAAGGTGAAGAAATTTAGAATTCAGACGGAAAAGGAGGCCAGTAAGAAGGCAAACTTTCCTGGATTTCGAAAGGTATGAGATACTGTGTTGTGGGTTGTGGGGAGACCGAATTTAATCTCGAATTATATGTCCCAGTTGATACATTTGCTACACATTTTCCCAAATTTTTCACTATTTACTCATGTTTCTAATTCATGCAGGGACAAGTTCCTCCATATGCGCAGGCCCAAATTACCGGGTTTGCTGTTCAAGAGGCTATCATCAAAACATGTGAGTTGAACCAAGTTCCAACTTTTCACATGGATTGTTTTGCGCATCATTTGGTGGTTGTCTACCATATTTATTTCATGTTCACTCAACACACTTTCTGAATGGAATATCCAACCTACAATACTTAACAATTGGCAATACCACCTAAAATGTGCCCACATAACCAGGCGAGGCGTCTTTGGAGGCATACGGCCTTGAATCTCTTCCGGGTAGTGCTGGTGAAGTAACAGTCAATGAGGACATCAAAGATCTCAAGAAGGGCTACAAAATTGGAGTAGATGTTCCATTTACGGCCACTTACAGAGGGAAGTTTGATAAAGCGATGCATGCAGCAGAGGAACCGCCAGCAGAGGAATTGTCATCGGAGGATGTTGTAGTTGATGTTGAGGTAGTGGCCGAGTAAACTCTGTTACTGGGGTGTAAAATTATTGGTACCTTTTGGGTTTATGGTAGATACTATTGGTTGGGTTTATTAACTAATCTGTGACAGACAAGATTCCCGACGACGAGGCACTTTGGTGTTTCTGGGTGCATGCGTGATGCAATTGCCAGTATCCTCGCACGCAATGACGAGGACAGTGCACACAATGACGTGTTGTTTGTTTTGGAGGAAATCATCCTGCTTGGTGTCAGCCGTGATGAATAGTCTGTCTGATTTTGAATCAAAGGGAAATTTCCTGAGAAAGTTACTTGGTTGAGTATTAAGGCACTATTGGGCCCTGATTGGGAGACTAGCATCCACCTCGGACAAGTAATATCATCTGCGCATCTCTACTATTTTTTAATGTGTTCTTACTCGTGATTGTGAAAGGAGAAGATGGTTCAGTTGCTGGAATAAGAAGACTGGCTGTGTTGTTACTCACGAGCAGATAGTTCCGAAGTAGATAGAGACAGAGCGAAAGAAACTAGATGGTACTTATGACGGCAACAAGTCAACTTTCGCAGCTCCACCATCAGGTGGATTTGATATGCATGTATTTACTCTCACGAAGGGCACGGGTTCGAAGTTAGACATGAGCAGAGCATGACAATTGGCCTCTTAGTTGCATCATTGCATATCAAAAAGCCAGCACGCGTGAATGTTGGGTCTTCATACACGATGATGACTTTGTATGGTCGTGCTCGTTGGGGCTCGTTCAAAACTAATTGGATGAGGTATGCGCTCAGAGGTTGTAAAGCGCTAGCTGATATAATTAAATTACTAATACTACTAAATAACTAACTCAGTGTTGACGCTGCCATTAATGTTTTCTCCTGCACGTGAATGTAGTAGACCTGAATCTGATCGAGCTTCCGCCTTTGATGCACTGGCAAGTGAAGTAGACGCATGTTTTTTTGCAGGGGCCGGGCGCTTCCCTCCGTCACACTCCCTCCTTCCTTTCCTCTTGTTAACCTTGGGCATTACGAATGACGATGTCAGTCAGCCCAGTTAAATGCCGAGCGTGGAATTGTGGACGGTGGTCGAGGCTATCGAGAGGAATTGTGGACGGTCAAGGCTATCTTCAACGGCACTTCGAGCGTGGTGTTGTGGGGACGGCGGTCGAGGCTATCGAGAGGAACGAGTTTACTCGAAGGTTCAAAATCGAGAATTCTTCAGTATGGCGGGAGATCGATATCCAAATTTCAAACGAGAACAAAAAGTCAAACCAATTTTCACTCACACAAACTCCAACTCTCACCAACCCAACCGACGAAGACCGTGGCACGCCAAACATCATGAACGCAACTGAAGACAGTGATGCCAGCTTGGACGAGAAGTTGGTGAGCTTCGAAATGCTTTACGACTCGCTGGTGATCGATTACGATGACGCAAGAGCAATGTTCCAGAGAAACGTAGATTCTGGAGGGCCTATTCTCGACTTTGTTCGTGCGATGGAGACTAAGCACGATATCGTCCGTGAGATCGACCAAAATACAGATAATGAATGGCTACTAAGAAGTCTATATACTACACCCTCTTCTCTAAATGTATCAAATCCAAAACCTGCCTCAAATTCCCACTCGTTACCAACCAATCCTGAAACCCTCGATTCAACTCATCTTCTAAACCAGTCCTCTGCTCCTCGTTCAATTCCTGCATGGCCTGCTGAAGAGTCCGTACACGTTCGGCCTTGGCAATCACCCTCCTTTCGTAATCATGCGGCATGTGAAATGGAGATAATGTCAACAGGTCCGCGAGGATGCGGCAATAATCGCTTTCGAGGGGTGGTTGTTCTCCCTTTGTTAGAGTGGACGTGGTGCTGTATACGGTGGTGGTTTCGCCCGCTTCTTCTCCTCCAACGTCAGGAGTGCCAGCTGGAGCCTCCTCCTCATTGTTCGTGGCATTTTTGTTGGCAGCTTCAGCATGTGATTCTCTCAAGAGCTGACGACAGATGCGGGCCTCCTCGCTTTCTACAGGGACAAGCAATACATCGAATTCGGAAGAAGGCAGGAGAACGGGAGTTTTCATGGAAACGTCGGCACCGCCGCCAGGGGCACGATCATCGGCTCCTGGAGAGAGGTTGCCAGAAGATTCCATGGTGGGTGATCCTGGAGTTTGTACATTGGGAAGTTGAGGCACTTCAAGCTTGCAGAGTTCTAGGTATTCGATAGAAAGCACAAGTGAAGGCAAGAAGTTGAGAAAATCGATGATGTGGGCGCTTCAGTGTAAAGATATTCCGGATGAAATTACATGAGCAAAGGAACAACACAACTTCTTACCAACGGGAACCTTCCACTTATTACTGGCACACTGCAACGAAGGCAATGTATTCGTGGGACTCCCACTCCTTCCACTTCTACCAGGACTCGCGGAAGTATCCCCTGCAACGCTCCCACCGCTCGAATTGTTATTCGCACTCCGCAATACGGCCGCCAATCCCGTTGCCAGCAAGTCCTCCCGTAATCCCTCGTAGTACGTATTGTACGGTGCGAATTGACACCCTCGATTGTCGCCCACTAGCAGTGGCGGAGAGGGAGTGAACAGGTAGTGCACCACGTCGAACGAGTTGGATACCACGACGCGACGTGCTGCCGATGTTATCGTGGTGCGTTCGCAGTCTACCACGTGTAGCAACCCCGCAACGGCACCAAGGACAATCGTACAATCAGTGCAAGCTGCGATCGTCGCGTGTTCGAACGGTTGCAGTAAATAGAAATGTGTGTCGGAACAGTCGGCTACATGCAAATCATGCAGCCGACCCGATTCGTTCGACGTGGGGTCTGAGGGGTGTGCACCGGAGTTGGTCTTGCTCGAGGACGCCTGCGAGTGTTGATCCTGCGATGCCACCGAGCTGCTTCCATCATTGTTATTGTTATTATTCGTGGGTGAATTTCGATCGGTGCCGCCGGTGGTGTTTGATGTTGTTGTTGTTGTGTTGCTGTCATTGCCCGGTTCGAGTAGGACGGTGGTAGAACGTAGCTTATGATAACTCAATTCCTTGAGGTAGCTGCTATCCTTGGATGTCGCGTGATCAGCCGCATCGGTCGAGTCGGTGAGAGACACTCCCCGCGATCGTGGCGGGGACAGCGGCTGGATGGACGAGACACGTGAAGGCGTCGTTGCCTCGCCCTGACTGCTCAAGGACAGTTTGGAAAGCTTCGAAGCCACATCCTCCGTTCCATGATCATGATGATCTTCGCCGTCCAACTCGTGCTTGGCCATGGTCAATTCCTCTTCCAAATACCTACGCAACACCCGTTCGGCATCGGCCACGGTAATCAATCCATTCTGCATCAAATTCCATCGAGGAGACACCGGGGCATTGGCCGGCTTGCCCTCTCTCGCCTCTATTTCCTCCATGGCCAAACACTTTAATATATGCTCGCCAATCGCTATTGGGGGTTCATCGACCAATCCCCCGCTGGGAGCCTGTAGTACCAAATGCAACCTGTCCAACTCTTCCACTGTCAATTCGATAGTGAGGCCAATGTTGCCGTGTTCCTTCAAATGCTGTTGTTCAATCTGGTCAATGTCGATATTGCTTCCAACTCCGGAATAGCGATGAACATTGGACCGGCTACTTGCGCCAGAACTACTTCCTCGTGCGGCCAGGGTGGCAATGGCCTTGCACGCTTGTACATTTCGTGGAACGGCACACAGTAAAATAAACTTGCGCAAATGCCGTAGGATGAAGCTAGCACAATTCGCATTGTTCTGATGAGTACCCGCGTGCAGTCTAGTACGTGGACTGAGCGATTTGTGATGCAACAGTGCTGAAAAATCGAGTGACGAGCCTTCGCTACCCTCGGCTCCTCCGGCTGATAATGGAGAACCCGCCGTGGATCCATCCGAAAAACGGCGTTCATCTTCGCCAGAAGTACATCTGAGAAAAGCCTCCATTTCGCAATGCACTAACAAGAACATGCTGATTAACCACACTGGCAATTCTTTTGCGGAGTGTCGTGTGGGCTTCATGGCACCTCTGGAAGATGACGAGGTATGGTTCGGAGATTGTAGCAAGTGTGCCGCAGCTGCAGCCTGATCTTTGCGTTCTCCCAATTCCGACAGTGGACCCGCAGATCTAACAGAACCCATACTCGATTGCGATCCACAGGATAGCAATGGAGGAATATAATTGGGTGCATTGCTCGAAGCCATGGTCGTCGGCGTGGCCAACGAACTATTCTTCACAGTCGTCCCCCCACCCGAAGCAGACACCACGCTAGAACTTCCACTGACCGCTCCAGCTCCCCCCACGCCAGAACCAGAAACACCCAATATCCGTCCTCGAATCTCCCCGCCGCTACCGCCGCCGCCATAGCTCAGACTGGCCACATAAAGGGTGTGGAACATGGTGGCCATTTCCCAAAATAAGGCGGCGCTTGGCTCGCTCCATTTTAAAATATTCCAAGCCTCGGTAATCCAGACTGTGTAATGGGTACGCCATGAGGCGAATGATTCGAGTGCTTCCGCTGTGGATAGGAGGGATAGTGGATTGGTTTGAGCTGCTGCTGCTGCTGCTTGATTGATGGAGGAGGTGTCAGTGGGCGTATTGGCGGGGGAAGCTGCCGCAGATGCGGATGTTCCCGGAGTTGACGTTCCTGGAGTGGATTGTTTTGGCGTTGGAGCTGCAGATCCACCGTGATGGAGTAGTTGTAATATGTGACTGGGGGGTTGATTCGATTTGGGCGTGCCCGGAGTCGACGTCAATGGTGGACCGCGAAATACACTTCCGGTTGCAGTTGCACCACCAGATTTGCCGCCACCGCTGCCCCATCCAGTCAGAACATCTGCCAAATCACTCCCCCTAAACAAATTGATATTTTCCCCAGGCGGTAACACTCCCCTACTGCTCGCAGCATGAGATGCTTGGACGCTTAGTGCAGAAGCAAGCTGCAATGCCAAATCGGTCGTTAAATTCCTTGCATGATCCGGACTTAGTACAGCTCCCCCAAACGAATGTGGTTTGGATGCCAATGACGATGTACCACCGGGAGCTGTGGGTAGTTGTTGAGCTGGAGGAATGGGTGAGTGCAGCGGGCGTGTGTTGGAATGCAAACCGACGCCAATGCTCCGATGGATGGAGGGCGGGGTGGGATTATTGGGATCGTCTTCGTCGTCGGGATGGTCGTCGTACGAGCCCTCGTTGGGGTTGTTGCTGGAAGCTAGACGACTACGCGGATTGTTGAAGGCCATGGCTTAAGGTTGATTGTTGCGCGGTTCAGGTGCTCAAATTTATGGGTTAAGAACTTTCATAGGGGACGTTGCGGCCGCCATGGTCAAAACGAAAAATTCTGATACCTATGTTGTGATGTTGGCAAGATGCCGGGAAGAGTCCCATTTGGCACCACTCCCAATTATCGAGCTCCCTCCGACCACCGCACACCGCCGATAAAAGAAGACGAAACCTATCGTACCTCCCATCTCCATATCCATAGCTAGATCATCCAGATCCATCTCCCCAACACCATAAATAATATCAACCATGTTTTCCTCCGCCGCACGCACCGCCGCCTCACGCTTCGCAGCAAGAGCTGCTGTTTCATCATGTAGACCAACGACGGTTCAGCCGTCGATGATGGCCGTCCGATCTTTTGCCAGCGTGAGTATATCTTATATTCATTTCGTCATCTGTCATGGTTATGGTTTTATGGGAGTAAAAAGATGTTGGTTTGATTACTATGACATTCTTTGGAGGCTCGAAAATGAGGATGATCAATGTTGCTCGACGACGTGTGTACTGATGCTGAGCATCTCTAAACAATAAGTCTGTGGGTGCATACTTATTCGTACTGTCTGATTCGAACTGTGCCGGGATTCGTGCTATTGGCGTGTGGGCTCTGTATCTCAAACCCTGAGGTGTTACGCGCTTGGGATTGGGGGATGAGCAGACACAATGTTCTGTACATTTTTACTGTCCCATGAATACACCATGAATCACTCATATCTTTATCATCCCCTCATCCAATACACCAATATCCTGGCACATAGTCCTTCCTCCCCCCCGCTGAAGTCCAAGAACGTATCCTAACCGTAATCAAAAACTTCGACAAGGTCGATCCAGCCAAGGTGCAAGGTACATCGAAATTCGGTGATGACCTTGGATTGGATTCTCTCGATGCCGTAGAGGTTGTCATGGCGATCGAGGATGAATTTGCTATTGAAATTCCCGATGCCGAGGCCGATAGGATTGGTAGTGTGGGTGATGCTGTGGAGTATATTTCTGCTCATCCCATGGCCAAATAAAAAGGGTGTAGAGAAAGAGTGTTGATTGGAAGGTTTTATGGGAGGGTTGGGAGAGGGGGGTAATAGAATGGAGATGGCAAGAGAGAATGGGGGATATTTTCTGGTTGTGTTAGAATAGGGCTTTAGAAGCATGCACTTGTATCTTGGCAATGTGGAGAGGGGGGGATTGGAACGTTGAATGATATAAATGCAAGTACCACAAGGTGACTGTGAACTCTGATATCTACAGTTTCGAGGGGAGGTACTTGAAGGTTCCTGATTGGAAGAAGGAATACGGTACACTAAACAAGATTTGCCAAAATATAAAGGACGGCTTATAATTCATATCTCTGTTTACGTTTCTAGAAAATCACATATAACTAAGGTGGTTTTATCGTGATAGATGCAGATGTAGCGGAGGTAGTGATCTTACATTCTGAACATCATAAAACAAGTAGAGTTAGATGTAGAGGCAAAAACAATGATCACAGAACAGACAAGAGAGATATCACCACCTGTCTAATTCAGCCCCTTGCGTACACTCTTCCTTGGATTGTGTTGGACTGCGGGGGGGGCAGGTGAGTTCAGCAATAACAATACCATCAAGAAAAATTGTAATACCTATGCCTCCCAAGCTTTTCTCTGCTGTCTTTACAGATAAGTTCTTGGCGTGGGGGGGGGGGTGCAAATCACGGACAGTGCAAACTGCCCTAAATTTGTGCCCCAGTCAAATGAATTGAATCTGTGCCCCAGAGGTCAAACGAATTGATATTTAGATGGAACTATATAATTAAGCACACCAGAACCATACCAGTACACTGACTTTACGGGTTCAAATTAAGAGATGTTAGATAGTAAGGGCGGGCAGGGGATATCGTAGTTGTTACAGATCGGTGCCCCGCCTATCATATGCAATTATGCCAGTAAGCTCACAAATTCGTAGCGCAGTTCCCCGAAATTGCTAATTATTTCCATTATCCTTTGGTTCTGGCTGTTGCTGTTGTTGGCGAGCCGCCCGCGTGTGCACTACCTTCAAATATTGTGCATGTATCAAATCCAAGAACCGTTCGTCCTGAATGAGTGACAGCAATGACAATTGCAAACTTTTCTTATCCAACACGAGGTTTTGATGGGTAGAAAGGGGGGCATGTCCTGCTGCCGACTGCTGCTGTCCCGGTGGTGGCGCCTGAGCCTGCTGACTTTCAGCCGCAGCAGATTCGTTGTTGTTGTTTTTAGATCCCAGAGTAAGGGTAGATAGGAGAGCCGCCCCAGCATCCTGACGTGCCGTATCCTCCTTATCCTTATCATTAACAACACACGATTGAGGCGGGGGGGCATGATTCCGTTCCATCTCCTCAATTTTAACAAGGCTCTTCACAACCTGCTCCAAATACGATGCTATTTGATCCCTCTCCTTCCCGTCATGGAACCAAATACCACGGATGGTTTCATCCGCCCCATTATCAGCCTTGGATGCGGAGCTGTCTCTGAAAATCATGTATGGGTCTTTCACTTGCATCTGAAATGAGGCTGTGATTGGTACCTCCAAATTCTCCGTAGAGGATCGGTTGAGCACGATGAGTTTGAAGCGGGGAGCATCCGATCGCTTTGTGACGAATAATGAACCCTCGACATTTTTCTTCTCCCATGTTCGTTTGGCGTTGCTGAATTCATATAGCACAACATGTGTCGCCGTTATGGCAAGGTCAACGATGTTGGAGTCTATCCGTTGAAGGACTCGGAGATTAGCCTTACGGCGAGTTTCGGCGTCGATTGTCGCTGCCATTATTGGTTGTTTTCTGATTGATGGATGATCGAATAAAATGCCACCCTTTTGCAACCCCGGCCCGTATCCAAACCACTATGAGATGAAATTGAGCGAGGAGCGAGAACTGTTTGTCTCTCTCATATCTATCGTACTGGTCGGGTCGTTCAATGTGTAAGGTAACCTAAGGTAACGTAGTGTATCGTAGTGTTAGTGTATTGTACCATTGAAAAATCAGTTACACATGAAATATACTTTTTGCCCTTTTCTACACGATTTTGTAACTATTCCTATGTACAACCTGTTTGGAATTCAATTTTTTTAAAGGGTTAGAGCTACCTGTAAAAGTCCCTGGGGTCAAGGGTTCAAATCCTAGGTATGTTGGGAGACTCGATGGCGAGAAGATCTTCGTATTGATCATCATTGAGTCTGAATTTGTATGAGAGCCTATGCAATCCTGGCTCCTTGATGAGTTGTCTCAGCCTGGCGATGGAGGTGCAGTTGTCGGCACGCAGGAGGAGGTCAATCGGAGAATCGATTGCTGCATCGAGTAGTACCCTCACAACGTGAAGATTGTACGCTTCTTCACTTTCATCAACTGCCACGATATTAGGCTGACTAGAACATGCAAACATAATATTGGACAACTGTCATTGACAAATATTGATCAACAAATCGGTGACTGTTAATCTATGAACGGATTGACAATTCCGTTTCTTACTCTACTACCAGTAACGCCTTTGGGCTGCTAAAGGTACTTCACGACGCCTTTGGGCTGCCGTTGCATAGGTTGCATCATATATATAAAACTGAAATTTTTACGATCGATTAAATTCTAGTGCTAGCACAGAA